>VWYE01007870.1:0-37773 GCA_013398995.1 Alaudala cheleensis
GTTTGCAGGGTAATAACCTGTCCTTTACTTGTTTAATTTTTCTTGGTTTAATTTCACTTGTTTAATTTTTCTTTGTTTAATTAAAGAAGGGTACAGAGGGGGGGGGCCACATGCCACAAGCCATCAGTAGGGGCTATGATATTAATAGCTGAGTCCTGCACGCAGGGAGGAACCAGCCCTTGCACCCAGGAGATCCTGGGGAAGAGCCAGCTGTAAAGCAGCTGCACAGACACCTGGGGTCATGGTCAATGGAAGGCTGAGCAGTCTGGAGCTGCTGAAGTGCCCCTGGGGCAAAGGCAGCTGACTGCATGCAGGGCTGCAGGAGGCAAAGCCTTGGCAGCAGGTGGAGGAAGATGAGCCTTGGCCTCAGGTGTGTCTGGGCTCCCCAGTGCAAGGCAGGCATTGTCCATCCTGGAAATAAGTTCTGCTGCAGTGTCCCTCTTCAGTTCCAGCTTCTCTTGAACTCTGATTGTCAGTCATTTGGAGGCAATGCCAGTAGAACCAGCAGCAGGGAGCTGTCCCAGCACAGAGGGACCCTGGGAGAAGGCAGGGGCTGGGCAAGCAGCACCAACTCAGCTCTGACATTCTGCTTCCTATCCTTGCTGTCAGCGACTGTCCCAGGCCTGGAGCTGCTTTGGCTCCAGGTGGGCTCCCCCACAGCTCTGGGACACACTGCCTCAGCCGGGTCCCGCAGCAGAAGGGGCTGCCTGCCTTCCAGCCACCCCTCTCTGCTCTGCAGGAAGGTTCTCAGCAATGATGAGGCAGTGCTGAGCGTGGCTGTGGCTCTGAGCTGCAGCCCAAAGACCAACGAGAGGCACCTCCTTCTCCAAGAGGTGGTTGCCAAGCTGCTGTAAAACCTTTAGAGCCCAGCAGCCTTTGCCCCATCCCTGGCTCTGGGGCCAGGGCAAGGCATCTTGCACCAGTGTCCTTCCAGCATCAGCAGGGCAGGATGTCAGGGCCCTGCCCCAGGGGGTGCCGTGGAGGCCAGTGAGTGCAACTCACTGTTTGCCTCTGCTCTCTGCAGCTGGAATATCATGCTGCAGCCACAGCTCTGCCTGGCCCTGGACCAGCTATGGGTGCTGAGCAGCAAGTGATGGAGAGAAAAGAGGAGGAGTAGCAGGAAGGCAGCATTGAAAATGGCAGCTCCAACATCCTCACCTGTCCACCAGCTCCTCTACTGCCACTTTTGGGTGAGCTGTGGTGCCATGGCAGGGCAGGAGATGTTTCCAGGCATACACACACCACCCTGGGAATGGCCTCTGCCCTCCATGCAGAGCCTGGACAGGCAGTGCCTGGGGGCATTTCCACTGTTCATTGTCCTGCATCCCCTGGTCACTCTTTGGTCTCCAGAAGGGAAGGGTAAACATGGTAAATGTTTGGAGGCAATTCCATGTCAGCTTTTGAGGGACAAGCATATTTCAGAGGAGAATGAAATAGTCGTTCTTCAGCAAGCACAGACATTTGAGCATTGCTCTGCTTCTCAGAAAGTCAGAAGTCATAAGCAAAGTAGTCCACACTACACACAGTCATTTGCTACACCCTCCTAAACATCAACCACTGCTAATATTTCGTTTTAGATTAGGACTCACCTGAAAGCATCCAGACCCTTGAACAGAAAATATTAAGTAAACCACGCTGCTCTCCCAAAAGGCTCCATTCAGTTTCCGTTCATTACTTGGCGTAGTGGACCATATTCCCTTCTGCTGAGAAATATCAATGTTTTGCAAGTTGCTGCTTTTCATTATAAAGTATCGAACTGGCATGTTTTGTCTTGGTGAAGGAGATTTGCAACCCTGGAAAAAATAAATTAAATTAATTAATATAGTAAAATAAAACAGTACTTACTTCTGAAGTTTTATACAATTAAGATAGAAATCTCTGGACTGCAATTCTCCCTCCTTCAGGTTCTAGAAGAAACATAAAATCTATCAACCATTTTAAATGGCTTTAAAATATATTTCACATCTATTTCACATTTTCAAAGCACTTTTCAAAATAGTAGCTCATCTATGAGGGGCAGAAAACAAGTAGAGCAGAATAGGACTAAAAAGTCTAGCAATTAATTATAGTTGGTTTAAGTCTGACACACCTTTAGATGACACCAAAATTAATCATCCCAGACTGCAGCCTACAGCACACTACTCGCATTTCTACTTTCAGGAAACATGTTTTCTTCCTTTTACACTGTCTGAATTTAAAAGCTGAAAGACTCAAGAGGAATTACTACATCCTCCAATGAGTCCATGAGGTTTTCTCTCAGTGATCTCTTTCTTTAGTGTTACTGCAGTTTACTATTCAAAGCTATAGGGACAACTGTGACAATAATCTCATTAAAAATGTAGGCTTTGTTAAAATAACCATCACAAAAAAAACCAAGCAGTCATAATAAGGAAGATAATACAGATAAAACAATATTTAAAGAAAATCAGTATCAATGTATGCTATTACAGAAACAGAGAAAGGCAGAATCCAAAAACTTTAGAAGTGTGCATACAATAGACTAATTTATTTGAAAAAAATTAATACAACTTCACTGTTTATTAGAACAAGTTTTTTAAAAATAAATAATTCTCTTTTTTTCTACTTTGGATAGCTTTACCTCACCAGTACACAAATATTATTTTTACTGTATTAAAACTAGTGTAATAAGGATATTCAGTCAAGATTTTAAGTTCCAGAAGGAAGTATTATGCAGCTGTTACTAAAAAAAGTTAAGTTAGGTTCTTAATTTATCAGTAAAATACCTAATAGTTGCAGAATGGTATCAGCAAGAAATTCTATTACTTTTGAAGAGCAGGGTGATACGTTTGAGAACTCTACCTTTCCAGATACTGGAGAAGAAGGACTAGCATGAGGACTGGCTGTCTGCAGGCTTCACTGATGTCTCAGCTGATCTGTCATCTGAGGATCATTTGGAGAGCAAAACGTCTTTTTCTTTGTACTTCTTTGGCTGGTGGAGTGTGGGAGATGTGGATTAACACTGAAATTTTAAAAAGGATATACCTTGAGCTTCACAAGCAGTCACTGAACAATTTACACTGACTTGTCAGCCTGATCACATGTATTACAGCAACTACCAAATATATTAAACCCTAACTAAAAACCCCATACAGATCATGTGTTGTTTTTTAATGCTAATGTTAAACCTATTCTGCTACTTCTCAAAGATCACAATTCATGGACAATACTCCTGACTGCTTTCTCAAACAGCAGGCCCATGTATGAAATACCTCTCAGTGGGATTACAATGCAGCATACAACAGTATAACACCTTTCAACTGTATCCACTGTTTCCACCTCCTTATTACTAGCAGAAATTCACATGATGCTTGTATACATAAATTGCAACCTACAGTGAGCAGAGGACCTCAACATCTTACTTTTCAGCCTTAGAAGAATCAGACAATTCAGTTTCTGTTGAGCTTTTTCTACTGTTGGTTGGCTTCCATGTAGATGCCAAAGGAACTTCTTCACAAGTCACAGTTCTTGGTCTCTGACCAGTTTCTGAAGGCTGTTGCAGACCTGCAGACTGTTCTTCAGCACTGAAAACAGTTGTAATTGCTCTTACAGTTGTTTCATCAACCTGAGACCATGGTTTAAGAGAAGTTTGCATACAATGCAGGAACGAACTCTGCCACTTCGAGTTGCAACAGCATACCAGCAGCCTGTAATGAATTCCAGTTCTGTTAAGGACTGATTAAAATTAAATCAGACAGGTAAGAAGACCTATCTTTTTCCTATCAGGCAGCACCTGGATGACAGGAAAAGGATTGGTTCCAAAATAAAAGACAAGACTAAGGTCTTGGGGAGGGGGAATAGTTAATATTTAAACTAAGATGTTAAATTCCTTTCCTTTCCTTGAGTACAAGGTAATTTTTGAAACATTTTGTTCAGCTCTGTACTAAATTTAACATTGTATTGTAAAACCACAGACTTTTTTTCCCTTTTTATCTTTCTAGAAAACCCAGTCTTTTCATGTTTTATGCCCTTCCTCTCAGTCTATACTCATTCACTCTGCAGTCATATCTGAGTGAAAAGAGCTCCAAGTGACATTTTTCTTACCCAGACTTCTGCTCAAATGTGATTACTAAATTCAGAAGACTATAGTCTAATTCCCAGAATTACCAGAAATGCTTCCATTAAAATAAATTTTTAAAAATCACTCTTTTGGACATGTCTAGGAGAGACAGTATTATTATTAGAGCTGGTAAGATCAAGTGTTTCATGACCCATAAACTAACTCTACTACAGCCATAGCTCCTCAGTGACCCAAAGACTTCTATTTCAAAGAGGTTTTTTTTATTTATCCTTCCAAAATCTGACAGCAATTTTCTTTCAGCAACTCCAGCTTCAAGTGCTCATTTTTTGATCTGATTTTGGTTATCCTCTCAGAGAAACAGTATGACAATGTGACTGTTCTCTCAGCTCCTGTTCAGATTTTGGCTATGCCAGATCCTGCTATGGCCTGATGGAGCACCATGCAGGCAGGACAGGAGGCCAGAAGGAGCAGAAGGGCCACTATGGAGCCCCTGTAACCTGCAGCTTGCTATCTCCTGCAGCCATTCTCTTTTGTCTGGCAGTCTCTTCAGAATCTGCTGACTTGAGGAAAGGGACAAGCTCAGACATATAAAACATCATACTGCCTAGAAAGTTGTTGAAGCAGATCCAACAGGAATGCTGAAGCTTTCTTACTCCCTTGTGTGATACATAGGAGACCACACCAAGATGGAGGAAGAGGGATGAGCATTCTCACTGTTGACTTAGGTGACTAATAATTATTTTTCTTTTTGCTCATAGGTAAAAGAATTGAAAGGTATGGGTGATAGGTTATGAAACCTTGCAACTTGGATGTTGAAAACATGAATTCACACGATAGACAACTCTTGGATAAAGGGGATTGAAGCCCTTTAATTCTTGATGAGCTCATGAAGTAAAGGTTAAATCAGATATACTGGTTTGAAAGCAAGACCAGTGAGAGACTCCAAGTCAAAAATACAATTTAATAGGAAAATGATAAAATAAATGCAATAGTAAAAGGAACAAAAGAAAAGAACCTTGACAGAGTCAGAATACAACCTGACACCCTGTTCGTTAGGGTGGTGGTAGCAGTCCAGATGAAGTGGCCTTGTTGAAGCAGTGATCCCAAAGAAAGATCTCTTGTCCTCTGGGAATCCAATCTGTAAGGGCTTGTGTGGTCCCAAACCCCTGATTATATCCAGGTGGGAATGCTTGGCTCCTCCCCCCTGGGAAGAGCATCTCACAATGGGCTGATGTCATTCTATGAGTCATACAATGGGTCCTTGATTGCCCATTAAGCAGAGATAGCTCCCAGAGGGAGTTACGTATGAGTCATTGGGCAGTGCATTGATGGCCCATTAAGAGAAGATAGCCTGGAGGCAGGAGGCAGGGAAAACACCTCCCCATCTGGTTTCAGCAGTTCACGAAGATGGTGATAGAACACATCCTTTGGGCAGATCTTGCATTGCAACCTAGGACATCAGAGTACATAGTCTGAGACTCAAACGGACCATGGCATTCTTAGAGAAAATTCTTGGCTACTCAAATTTTACAAAAAACCTTTTTATATCTTTTAACAATTCTTCTACTTTACATAAACCCAGCAATGATTTTTACTTATTTCAGGGTCCTGTTTGAGATGGAGCCTTCATCCAGCTTCAGAAGTGCCAGATTAGCAGTACTTTTGTCCACCATCTCACTGTCACTGCTATCATTAGATACCACTCCCCATGAATTAAAGACAAAAGGTGCATTAGAATTTCTATATTATTTCTGCTTATATACAAAAATTGAACACTATTGTACTACCAGCAATAAATATTTTTCCTTCTAAAATTGATTTTAAAATGTAAACATTTGTAAAACTACCTCTTCTTTTCTGCAAATGCACTGAAAAGTCTTTGCTCCAGATAGCAGCATTCAAGCAGAATGGTGCTTACCCAAGCTCTTAGAAAATGAGGTTTTATTGTTTTAGGTATTCTCTTAATTAAAATTACTAGCTTTGGATTTTCTAAGACTTTAAAAATTCTTGATTGGCCTCAGAAATACCTTCTGGCTAATGTTTGCTCAAAACAAATAATCCCTGGAATAAGAATTATTTCCTTCTATTAACATAAGTCCAAATGCCCATGTATTTTTTTTTTATAAGAAGAATTAAGAGTCAGCACAGTTTTATGCAAAAATACATCTGCATGTTTAAATACAATTAGGTATTCTTATCTTACCTTCCCTAGAGGCACTTTTGCTGACTTTTCAATTTGCAGAATATTTTCTGCCTCATAAACACTCCTATGTTCCACAAAAGATGCCAGTTCTAAGAGAAAAAGAACTGCAATGGAAGTTGGTGAAACAGTATTATCTCTTATGTACTGTGTTAGATTGTGTCAGATTTGACTTCAAAATAATTAGACTTTCTGGTTTTTTGTTTGTTTGGGATTTTTAAAGATTTTTAAGTGTTGTAAGACTTATTAGCTGTTGAGATACGATGCAAGGATCACTGATGAGCCTATGAGCCTACCCTTCAAGATCAAGTTAATGAATGGGCACGATATTTATTTCTCTTTTCAATTCCTTGATTACAAAAAAAAAAAAATCCCACTATGTAGGGTTTTTTTAAGCATCATATTAAATTTGTAACTAGACAGCTGTTGGCTGTTGTGTTTATTAATGATCCCATCAAGTTTACACACATTTAGGGAAGACTGATGCAAAATTATATTGAGAGATATTTATTTAATAAATTAACTGCAGTGAAAATGGGCATCTCTTGCTTTATTGCACACTACTGTATACACTGATAGTTCCCCAGACCTTTGGCTGCTGATGTGGGCTCTATCTGGTTGATTGCCACTACCCCGTTTTTGTAGCCTCTCCTATCATCTACTGTCACATTATGTCTTATTTATCTCTCTTTTCCACTTCCCTTACTCACTTAAATTTTTACTTATTTTTGAGACATCAAGGAAAAAGCATTTTGATCAGTTCTGTCTTCATAAAAGAACCTCTCTCAGGTCCTCACTTGCCACAGTCCAGAACTTGGGCTGTTGAACTTCCAGGGGAAAACTGCAACACTTGAGTGGAGCTCAAGGCATCCATAGAGTTCAGCAATGAATTCAGAATGAAGGCTGGGAAGAGCATGACTCCCAATAGGTTTAGGTATGCCTCAGTTCTTCCCACAGCTTTCTCCACTACTCCTCCTTCCTAAATTGAGAAACTCTAGTTTCCAGGGTGAACAAATGACAGAGAATGGGAGGGAGAATGGAATGATCCTATGCTAAGACATCTTCCTGTGTCTAGAACATGTTGTAAAGGCAGCATGAAAACTGCAGATATCCCATGTCTTGTGCACTTAGGAGTAGACTGAAAGGCAGAAGGATTTCATACCTGTGATTCATGTGCTTGTGTCTTTGCTGAAACTGGAACTGAGTGGAACCCGATGGAGATTTATTTATCTGGAATGTAATTTCCTGTTAGAATACTGTTTCACTGAAATATTTTTACTAAAATCATACCTATGCTACAGAAATTTTCTGGAGCACAGAACACGTTTAACTATCACAGTCATCAATAGGCTGCAGAAAAAAGTTATTTGAGGTCACCTCATAGTTACAGTCTACAAAAGGACCATTTATCTTTATACATGCCCCCACTTTCTCTGACCAAAGTAGTATTTTGTTAACAGAGATATAGCTTCAAATAACATACTTTGATAAAAAATAGGGGAAATATTAAATATTTCTGTTTGCATGTATTTACAAGAAATGAGGAAATTAATTTCTCATTTTCTGTATCCAAATTGTGGGTACTTTTGTAAGATCCAGGAGTAGGAACCTGTTTGAGTAGGAGAGAAATTTAACATATTTTTGTAAAAAAGGGCAAACCCATTCTCATTTCTATTTATCATCATCACAAAAAAGTACACTTTTTAGAACAGTTTTTGCAAGGTGGTTGAGCATTTGTAAAGGTGAAGAATGAGTAGGAAGCTTCTTAAAACAGGCATTAATATTCTATCTAAATACTAATATTCTATCTAAAATATTTTCTATCCTAGATAAAATAGCTCAGTTTTGCAGATCACTCTTGGGGGCAGGAGGAGAAAAATCAGAAAAATCGGCCTCACCAAAAAAAAACCCCAAAATTTTTGAATATACTGTGTTAAGGGTTTTCAAACAGCTCTAGTTGCTAAGAATTCCACAGTAAAGGCTGCACAAAACTTATCTTTATAGATGGAGCTTGAAATTGTAGGTCTCTGATGAGAAGTGGATCTGAACAAAGTAATATGAAGAAGGCAATACGTCAACTTCAGACACAAGATTTTGATGAGAATTTAACAAGCAATTTCCTAGGTAACCATGGCCCTGTTAGCAGCAGATAGAGTTTGCTGGACACAGTGTTTTAAATAACATTAATCTGAACTCACATTATGTCTGTTACTTTCAATTTTGTTATGGTGAAGATCAATAAAGAAATATGGTCCTTATCTGAAGCCAGCTGAAACACAGGCTAATCTCTCTTTTGATCACCAGACCACCAGAAATTACTTTGGATCATAGTGTACATCAAAACCTTCAGTCTGAATACCTAAGCAGTGGCAGCAATCAGAATAACTAACTTCCCCATCTATCATACAGCAACATCAAAAATATGCATTTTGTAAGTTACATCATAGAAAATAAAATCTGTTTTTAATTTCACTTCCCTAATGAAAAACAAAAAATAAGTTTACATAGGAAATAACTTTTACTTAGTCTTTGTATTACCTGGGCATGCTTTATATAGGCTAGGCACAGATTTAGATCTGAACATATCCCCATCTTAGTAGCTTGGTATATTTGTGCAATGTCATGTTATGTGAGTGCCTAGTGGCTAAGCCAGATCCACCCTGGTCCCATGCTGTCCCCAGGAGGTGTCTGATACCCTGGGCTGACCCAGCTGGGATGGCAGGGTGGGTCCCAGCTGCCAGACCCTGCTGTGCCTTCCCAGGCAGCTCTTGCTGGGGAACCTCTGGCTACCCAGCCCCCTGAGATTTTGGTTGTAATAATGATACAACAAATCATGGATTGGGATCTGACCTGAGCTGCAGAGGATCCAGGTGATTAGAAATTGTAAGTTAAATTGTATTATACATTCCCTACCATGCTAGTTACAGACTGTATTATATTGACTCTGGTTGTAGAAATCCTGTGCCATTCTAATAATAATCTTCTATATCAATCATAACATCCTGTTAAGAAAACAAAGTTTTAATTGTACCTATCATTTAGTACCACCTTCCCTCTGACAATATCCCTAAAATAACCTATCTGTGTTGAGTGACAGTGTCACTCAGGTAATGGTGACATGTCTATTAATCAAGAACCTCACGGAGCAACAGGAAACTTTTTAGCAAGTGAGTGAAAAATGCTGGATAAGGTATTTAGGGAATTGAAAGGGATGGTATTCTGGACAGTTGGACTCTGGGATGCTGAGAAGGTTCTGAGTTGCACACTCTGGCTACCTTGCTCAAAGGAATATTACTAAATTAAAACTTTCTGCTTGCAAATTAAGTTACTGTTTATTGGTGGGTTTTGAAAGAAATTAATTGAAAAATGCTACAGCCCAATGCCATGTAGAAGGAAGTTGTTCTCCTTTTTGGTCAATTGATTTTGGTCATTTGGCAGCTTTTTATGCAATGGCTTAAGTTGTTTTCTACTGCACAACCATTTATAGTTAAATTGAGAGAGGTTTACAGTCCTTTTCCTGCTGTTCAACACCTAATTTGAGGTAGATTTGACTTTCAAAGATCACAGGAACCTAAGCGTCCTGTCGATTTGGTGGAAAGTCTGAGAAGTCCAGCATCTCTGGAAATCAGGTGTCTCCTGCCCATCTTTCAGAGATATCAGATTTTGGGTATATAGATGTTGGAGATAAGGTGCACTAGCATCACTACAGCATTGTAATTAAAGTTTGCATTGACTGTCTGGCAAATGCTTATTTGCATTTAGAAATCAGGGCATTATGGAAGATTTATATTGTAGAATATCGATTAATACTGAAAAACTACAGATTAATTTAACTTACATAAGACAAATAAACAAATACCCAATGGATTGACTGTTTAAACTCACACTCTTAAACAGAAAACATACAAACTTTTAAGATTCCTTTTGAGAAATATCAAGCCTATTTTGCTCCTCACAGCAGTATAGAACTCTCCTTGCCCTCCTTCTTTGTTCTCTCTTCACAACTTTATAGGCACCACACACCCTTCGCACCAGGGATACTTCAGGCAGAATTGTACTATCTGCTGCACAGAATAGTTTGGGTTTTAAATGTGGGGGGTTTGCCATTTGAAAGTCACATTCTTGGCTGTAGGAGTATACAGCCACATAATTCACAGCAGGCACAGGAATGTGGCAAACTGTAGCTTAGGGTATAGCCTTCCAACTGATATGAGGCATCTTTTTAAAATTTTAGATGGGCATCACAATACAAGCCAACAAGCTCAGCTGGTTTTACAGTCTTGTATGCCATACCACAGTTAGGGTATCAGCTATTCCTATCAGCAAGGAGGAACTGGTATGGATGATTTGTTATCAGGGAAAGTCAGAAACCACCACATCAGGTGGTTTTCCTGGGACTGGTGCAGATTCAAAAAAGTTAACTGCAGCTGATCCCCAGAAACCGAAAAAATAGCAGGAGAAATTCAATTCAACCAACTCAAAAATTGTTCACAGTGAGCAGGGAGAAGATAAGAAATGGGTGAACTTCTGATCCACAAGGAAAACTACAGTGTGAAGCATGCAGCTAAGATGAGACCAGAAGATAAAATGTTATCTAGATTAGAGGAGAAGTGGGAGATTAGTTTAAAAAAGGTGAGAACAGGCCANTGAGGATTAGTAGATAGCATCAGGATGGAGAGAGATTGTTCTTGGGGATTCTCATTTCTGTATTTTGGATCCCATCTAGCCCCATTGATACTGGTGGTCTTGTCAGGAAACGATGTTTCAGGACTCTGTAAAGGATCACAGAATCAAAGAATATCATTAAGATGAAAAGGACGCATACGAATACATGGAGTCCAACTCCCTGTGGTTAAGAATTTTCATTCTTAGTAAGAAGCAGTGTGTTCCATATTTGCAGAATGTGTGCAATGATTCTTGGTCTTGAACAGCTAGTCTGTGGGATTTGGCTGAAGAAAATGGTTTTGTAACTTCACATCTCCAGTCATGAGTGTAGACAAATTGCAGCAGTAATCATCTGGTATCACACATGAGCAACACCCTGCCTAGGACTGAAAAAGTGTGTGCTAAGACTAAGAGTCAGACCACTGCAGGTCAGGAGGTGAGACATCTGAAAGGATAGTTGCACTGACTTCAGTGCCTTGAAAGAGTATACAAGTGTGCTGGCTCCATACTATTGACTTATTAAAATATGAATATCAATCTAATATCGATATCCAACTGAGATGGACAAAAGACCATAACAGTTAAAAAGTGTACGTTTATTACTACACTGGGCAGCTCCCTAATGCACACTGCAAAGATCACAGGTAATTACAAAGCCTTTTATTTACAAAAGTGATGAATACACAAAAAGCAAATGCATATTCATATGTCACCTCCTCTTCTTTGCTTCATATGCTAATTAACAAAAAGGCTATTAAGCTTGCATAGTTTGTTCCCTGAAATGAGTCAGTGGTCTTTTTATGAGGAGTAGTCACCTAAAGAAGGAAGTAAAATGAGTCTTCCTCGCCTAAACTTTCAACTCTTTCAAAGCAGATGTGATTGATGAGTTCTTGAAAAACTCCTTGGTTCCTGTTTCCCAGGGCTATTTCAATGATTTCTGGAAACAGGAGGTTTGCAACTGTCTTGTGTTCCTGGGATTTCATAGATCAGTTTCCCTGTTTTCATTGAAAACACAGCTACATGAACATGAAGCTGAGAAGCAATGAGTTAGTAGATCCAGGATAGTTTATCTCAGATCTGGCTTCTTNCTTTCAAAGATCACAGGAACCTAAGCGTCCTGTCGATTTGGTGGAAAGTCTGAGAAGTCCAGCATCTCTGGAAATCAGGTGTCTCCTGCCCATCTTTCAGAGATATCAGATTTTGGGTATATAGATGTTGGAGATAAGGTGCACTAGCATCACTACAGCATTGTAATTAAAGTTTGCATTGACTGTCTGGCAAATGCTTATTTGCATTTAGAAATCAGGGCATTATGGAAGATTTATATTGTAGAATATCGATTAATACTGAAAAACTACAGATTAATTTAACTTACATAAGACAAATAAACAAATACCCAATGGATTGACTGTTTAAACTCACACTCTTAAACAGAAAACATACAAACTTTTAAGATTCCTTTTGAGAAATATCAAGCCTATTTTGCTCCTCACAGCAGTATAGAACTCTCCTTGCCCTCCTTCTTTGTTCTCTCTTCACAACTTTATAGGCACCACACACCCTTCGCACCAGGGATACTTCAGGCAGAATTGTACTATCTGCTGCACAGAATAGTTTGGGTTTTAAATGTGGGGGGTTTGCCATTTGAAAGTCACATTCTTGGCTGTAGGAGTATACAGCCACATAATTCACAGCAGGCACAGGAATGTGGCAAACTGTAGCTTAGGGTATAGCCTTCCAACTGATATGAGGCATCTTTTTAAAATTTTAGATGGGCATCACAATACAAGCCAACAAGCTCAGCTGGTTTTACAGTCTTGTATGCCATACCACAGTTAGGGTATCAGCTATTCCTATCAGCAAGGAGGAACTGGTATGGATGATTTGTTATCAGGGAAAGTCAGAAACCACCACATCAGGTGGTTTTCCTGGGACTGGTGCAGATTCAAAAAAGTTAACTGCAGCTGATCCCCAGAAACCGAAAAAATAGCAGGAGAAATTCAATTCAACCAACTCAAAAATTGTTCACAGTGAGCAGGGAGAAGATAAGAAATGGGTGAACTTCTGATCCACAAGGAAAACTACAGTGTGAAGCATGCAGCTAAGATGAGACCAGAAGATAAAATGTTATCTAGATTAGAGGAGAAGTGGGAGATTAGTTTAAAAAAGGTGAGAACAGGCCAACTGTGAGGCTTAGGAGATAGCATCAGGATGGAGAGAGATTGTTCTTGGGGATTCTCATTGCTGTATTTTGGATCCCATCTAGCCCCATTGATACTGGTGGTCTTGTCAGGAAACGATGTTTCAGGACTCTGTAAAGGATCACAGAATCAAAGAATATCATTAAGATGAAAAGGACGCATACGAATACATGGAGTCCAACTCCCTGTGGTTAAGAATTTTCATTCTTAGTAAGAAGCAGTGTGTTCCATATTTGCAGAATGTGTGCAATGATTCTTGGTCTTGAACAGCTAGTCTGTGGGATTTGGCTGAAGAAAATGGTTTTGTAACTTCACATCTCCAGTCATGAGTGTAGACAAATTGCAGCAGTAATCATCTGGTATCACACATGAGCAACACCCTGCCTAGGACTGAAAAAGTGTGTGCTAAGACTAAGAGTCAGACCACTGCAGGTCAGGAGGTGAGACATCTGAAAGGATAGTTGCACTGACTTCAGTGCCTTGAAAGAGTATACAAGTGTGCTGGCTCCATACTATTGACTTATTAAAATATGAATATCAATCTAATATCGATATCCAACTGAGATGGACAAAAGACCATAACAGTTAAAAAGTGTACGTTTATTACTACACTGGGCAGCTCCCTAATGCACACTGCAAAGATCACAGGTAATTACAAAGCCTTTTATTTACAAAAGTGATGAATACACAAAAAGCAAATGCATATTCATATGTCACCTCCTCTTCTTTGCTTCATATGCTAATTAACAAAAAGGCTATTAAGCTTGCATAGTTTGTTCCCTGAAATGAGTCAGTGGTCTTTTTATGAGGAGTAGTCACCTAAAGAAGGAAGTAAAATGAGTCTTCCTCGCCTAAACTTTCAACTCTTTCAAAGCAGATGTGATTGATGAGTTCTTGAAAAACTCCTTGGTTCCTGTTTCCCAGGGCTATTTCAATGATTTCTGGAAACAGGAGGTTTGCAACTGTCTTGTGTTCCTGGGATTTCATAGATCAGTTTCCCTGTTTTCATTGAAAACACAGCTACATGAACATGAAGCTGAGAAGCAATGAGTTAGTAGATCCAGGATAGTTTATCTCAGATCTGGCTTCTTCTAAGTACACTCTAATTTTTAACTGATTTCAGCAAAGCTCATCTATTCATTTCAGCTATATCAGCAAATCTATTTTTAACTACAATTTTAACTTCTCTAAGAATCGTTACTCCTTTAAAATTAGTGTCTCATTATGGTGCCCTGGTCATCCAGCAAGAACTAGTGTCTGCAGGTTTCTAAATTACGTTGCTCACATTAAGACGAGAGTGAGTGTATGCATGCTTACACTTGCAACTAATTTTAGTTAATAAAATGCCAGAGGTCCCCTTTACCTTGTATCATGGTTCAATAATATTAACAATTAGAACTGTTGCCATCAGTTAATGTACTTAAAAGGCACTGTGCAACTAGTCTAATAACTTTGCTGAATTTATATATTCATTAATCCCTGTCAGCAACAAGGAAGATCAAGATATTTTATGGCATGAACTGGATATATTCAAATATTTACTTAATAGGAGAAGGATAACACTTGATACTATGAGAGAATCGTATGTCCTTAATAACAAGGTCTTTTTTTCTCAAATACAGAAATAGGTTAGGAAAAACAATTAGTTCACATAAATTAATCACAGGGTGATGGAGAAAGAAACATAATGCGTATGTAAACAAAAATGCTGCACTAGACTGTTTCAGAATACCTGTTCCTAGTAGAGATAAAACAGACTGGTGCTGGTGCTGTATCACTTCTTTTCCCAGCAATAAGAATGAAAAGCACTGAATAAAACTTAATAAGGTATTGAGAAGAGTGGCAAAGATACTAAAGGAAATTAAGAAGCTGTACTATACAGACACGATTTTATTTGTTTTATCTGGCCACTTGATGTCTGCAACGAAAACTACTTTTCCTTAAATGGAGACTAACAGACAGGGAAGTGTATAGGCCACAAGCATGTTCAGGGACAGAAAAACGGATTGTTGGCTTCGCAGATAAAATTTGATCAGTGGAAAGGAACTGGGTGAGTCAGGAGGGGCTGGTGCTCTGCACTTCAGAATGCTTTTACCTGACCAGTAACCCATCAAAGAGCCGGGGGTGCAAACGCAGGGCTACAGAAAACGCTGGGGTTTGTTGGCTTATACAGATCGGCCAAAGCATCAGCCAAAGCAGCATCCCCGGATGAGGAAGCCGGGCCCTGCCCAGCCCAAGGAGAAGAAAGAAGAGAGCCTCGCGGCTAGTCGCCCCGTACTCGGCAGCCTCCGGCACAGAGGGCAGCTCGCTCCTGGTAGGTCCCGTCGTGATACTGGCGCAGGCGGGAGCTCCGAGCCTCACAGCCCCTGTCCTCGCTCCGAGCCCTGGCGGGGACGCGGCCCGGGTGTCCCTCCGCGCGCAGTGGTTGCAGGGCAGGCAGGGCTCCCGCTCTGGCTTTGTGCTGTCGCTCGCGCTATGCAGGCTCGGCGGGACCGGGAATCCCGGACGCCCGAGGCAGCCTCCCCTCCTCCACCTACTTCTCCTCTTCCTCCTCCTCCTCTGCAGCAGGGAGCATGATGGTGGCAGCCGCCGTAGTGGAAGTGAGAGGCGCCAGCAGCAGCAGCACGGATAGCTCCGGCATGGGCGAAGAGGAGAGGATGAGGCGCCTCTTCCAGACCTCCAACGGCGATGAGGATGGCTTCATCAGCAGGTAGTGACAGCGGGAGGCGGATCTTTGCTTATACAGAGTAGCCCTGTCCCTCCCCTCGCACCGCATTCCCCGGAGCTCAACGCGTGGGAGTGTTGGAGCAGTGGTGGGAGCTCCGCCGCTCCCGGCCCGCTGCCGCCGGCCTTGCCACCAAGAGCTTCCCGGGACAGCGGGCAAGCCCTGCCCGCATCATTTCCACGTCCGCCGGGGCTGAAATGTGACGCTTCCGATCCTGGATCTTATCACCTCGTTCCCCGGGCAGGTGGTTTTTGCAAGTAAACACACATAAAGCCAGTCGTGGGTAATCTAGGAGGAAACTCTTACTGTTCTCCCGGAAACTATGGTTTTGTTTTGTCAGTACCTTTTAATCATTATTCTTGTTACACAATTTCGTTAAAATTCTTCTGCTGGTCGTCAGAGATCTTGAGGAGTGTCACCCAGGCTTGATGGATTTTGGCGGAGAAGAGTGAGCTTGTACATTTGCAGTAAATAGTTGGAAATAAGCCACAGTGGAATGTTTATGTGTCTGGAAGCACTGGCAGTGTGTTTTGGTCAGGAGCTGGTTTTGTGGCAAAGGTATTTCTTGAGCTCTCACACCATAGTTTAAAAAACACCGAACTTCAAAAGGCAGGATTTTGCCGGAAGCTGTGTAAACTTGTATTTTCAAAATGAAGCTTAGGCTATTGCTTGCAATTAGTAAGTGCCTCTAGAGAGCTGGGACGGTGAGGGAATTTCTGAATTTTGCCATCTAACCTGTAACCTACAAATATGACCCCACAGAAAGGCTAAATAAACTTGAATCCCCACTGCCATGTCTTTGGAGCCAGAAAGTTGTTGAAAATCTGTAACAACTGGCACTCACTTTAAAAATAAAGTTCAAGTGTTGTGATATTTCTTATCTAAACAGCTCCCTGAACACTTTTCCACCCCTCAGTCTAATGATTATTTTGACAGTTGTGGTTTTGAAATATAAACTTTGAAAATGTGTACTTTCCAACCACTGTGCTAAGACTGCTTCTCTTTCCATTTGTTTATGGTCTTCATGGAATTTATGCTGAAAACCTGTGATGTTCATGTAAAGTATGCACTGTCTCCTCAGAGCACACTTGGTCTTCTGTCATGTTTTTATCTGCAGTGTATTTCTATGTATTTATCATTTAAAAAGCTTACTCGGGGAATGTTAATGTTTTAGTGTTTCATACAGCCAGTTGAGAGATGTTACCATGATACAAGCTAGTTACCGTGATTGACTAGTCCACATTCCTTAAATTTTGTCCCAGATTTGTATTCTATGTTCTTCAAAGTAGGTGTTTCAGAGTGTCGCTTGAACTGTAGGTTGAAAATGCCGGGATATGTCTGAGTAAGGACATTGGATTTCATGAGAAAATGGCAATCAAGCCCAGGGCCTGGGTCGTGGTTGAAAGTCCTTCAGGAGATGGTGGGTTCATTGCTGAAGGTTGCTAATACTTTGCTTCAGAAGGGAGTTGTGCCTTTCAGGGCAGAACTGCTGTGGCCTATATCAGAGAACATAGTGTTATAAATTACTGTCTTGCTTTACATCTCTTTGTCACATGACAAAGTAGTGAAGGAGTATTTAAGAAATTATCTTTGACATGACTTGTCTTCATTAGCTAGCCTGGGTGATGAGGTCTATA
Source organism: Alaudala cheleensis (assembly GCA_013398995.1). Lineage (NCBI taxonomy): Eukaryota > Metazoa > Chordata > Aves > Passeriformes > Alaudidae > Alaudala > Alaudala cheleensis. The sequence continues at coordinate 17,468 of VWYE01007870.1, forward strand.
AATGGAATGTCTTTCCTGCTTTCTGTAGTTACTCAATTTTGCTTATAATCTGTTTTGTCGCAGTGGTTTATGCAGGAGGAGACTTGTCCTGTTGGATTTGGATGTCTTTATGGTATGTACCACCACAGTATTATAGACAACTCTGGTGGTTTTATGGACTCACAATGTCCCTGGTAAACATATAGCATCTGGGGATTTGTTGTTGTTTAGAGCCTTAGTGTTTTGGTAATTGCCTCCTTTTTAATGTAACAAATTTAAATAACGGCAAAAAAGTTACAGCTGCTTTTACACTAAATTTCATCTTGCCTTTTTCTGTGTACTGTTCGTCTGGCTTCTGTGTCTGTTTGTTTGTAGGGTTTTGGGGGTTTCTGTTTCATACCAGTTGCTTGGTTTTCCTGTTCCTTTTTGCCCTGCTTCTTTGGACTTCTCTTTGCTCATCCTTGTGGCCAACAATTTTTTTACCTTTCTTGCAGCCCCAGTGGAGATTGGAAGCTGACTTCTGCATGTCACAATGTCTTTCACAGCAGGTTAAACATGGCAATAAATGCCCAGGCATCTGTATAAAGAGCTGCAAACACTGTAACTCCCTCCTTCTGTACTAGAACTAGACTTGGCTGTGATCTATGACCTATAACTAGCATGAGCTTCTTTTTGATAACTAGTTTATTTTCAATGCAGTGGGGCTGAAATTTGCGGTTTTGCAGCTGCTACTGAATATAAATTTTATCTTTGAAAACTAGTATCCCTTCTATTTGCAGGCACGAAGCTTGATCAGTCATTTCTTTGCCTAGCACATGCAGTAGTTTTTTTTCCAGCTCCAGACCTGTTAAGGAAAAGATCTTTATACTTACCGCAAAGGCCAGCATTTTGTGTGTGTGTTTATTCAGTTCGTATTGCATGGGGAAAAGAGATGTTTGCATTCCTAATTAAATAACATGGTGTCTCAGCTGTTCGAATGCTTCATGCATCAAACTGTAATAAACCTCTTCAAATAGTAGGGAAGTACATGCGCAGATGGAGAGGAGGAGCATGTCCTGAGATACTGATTAATTTTCAGGCTCTCACCTGAGATAGTGATAAATTTTGAGGCTCTAAATAGGAAGATATCAAAACAATAAAGCATAATTAAAGATGTACCATTGGTGGTTATAATCCAGAAGACACTGAACTATGGGATATGAAATGCTAAGCCAGTATATCTGAGCCTAGCATTGACGCATGCATATTGAATTTTTGCAGCATCTAGCCAAAGAAAAGGACTAAGAAAACACCAGAGTTTTACCTTGTTGGCTTGTTCTGTAATGGCTTTTGATTCTTTTGGGGTTAATATTTTTTACTTAATTATTTTAACATCTTGTAAATTTTGCAAAGGCTTGGAATTCTTCTGATACTTCTACAAGAAGTAATTTCACAAAAACCAAAGAACTAATCAAAATGTACCCCCCCATACCACCCTCCCAGCTCAGTTGCAAAGGAGTCGATAATAAAGGCTGGATTGCAAATGCTTGCAATCAGCTGGATGAGCATTGCTGAGAGCAGAAGGCAGCTGTAAACACTGTTTACAGCTGAACTTTAGTTTTGCAGCCATAGCTGGATTGTGTTGTTGGTGTGATATATGTTATGGAATAATTTGTGTTTTATTGTATTATATGGTATAAAATCACTTATGCCTAAGAAAAGTGTGTTCAGAGGTTATGCTGCCCCTGCCAGTAACAAGGGGAAGAGACCTATTTGCAATTGAAATTAGGGTGGCACCGAGAGAAGATGGGTAGCCTTCTGAGATGAGCCTGACAACAACCCAGTGATCAGCACCTGATATGTATCTAATCTACATTGTCAAGGGCATGCATCCCAATACCAGTTCCCATAAATCGAATCAATCACCCATCCCTTCCCAGAAAGCTGTTCAGCAACCAGCTGCAAGTAAAGGAGGCTTCATGAATATGTAAGAAGAACAAGAAAAGAGAAAAGAAATGTAACAACCCACTGTCCAGCCAAAAAACTGTATAAAAATGGACCCTGCAAAAGCAGATTTCATGAACTCAGGGGGACACGGTGCGATAGAGGCTGAGTCTAAAGTTCACCCAGTGCCGACCCTGGGCTTGGCACTGACTTTTGTCTGTGGCTTTCTTGGATTTTCATATTGCAATTTTGTAATAAATTACTTTATTAATCAAAATTGGCTAATCATTTATAACATTGGTAATAAAAAACTGTTAACTGAAAAAACAGCGGTTGCTTTCCTTGGTTTTATTCTGTTTGCTTTGAAAAGTTTCAGAATCTGATGCTACATTTATAAACATTTTCAGTTTCAGAGGGTTGGTGAATTGTGGAGGGCACGTATGATTTTTTTTCTTTTCTTTCTGGTGCTGTCTGTGTAACCTTGAATGCTGGGTTGTTATGGGTGGCAGGCTGGATTAAAATCTTCTTCAGAAAACTTAATTCCCTTGTAGCTTTATTATATGTGGATTGTAATGAAATCCCATTTAGCACATTATGAATTTCATCTTCACTGCAGAAGTCAGTAAATGAGTTTTGGATTACTCTACTGTAACACTGCAAAGTGTAAAGGTAACTTCAAATCTGAAGGAAATACTTTCGCTTTTAAAAATGAAGGTATGAGCTGTGGAAATAATGGGTGAAGAAAAAATTAATTTCATTATTAAGCTACAAATATGCTAGCTTTGCAATTTTAACTTTTAAGCATAGTTTTAATTTTATGATTTTGATTATGAATTTTAGGATTTTGAAGATGAATTTTAGGATTTAGGATTGTGAAGAAAAAAGGCAAAGCTTGTGTTTAGTTCAGCTATAACTTTGTCACTATATTAACAAAAATGGAATTAAGTTTTGTATGTAGAGTTTGTTCGAACACGATGTTGTCAGTGAACACATTATTTTTTTTTACGCTGGCTTAATGTCTTACAGAAAGTCTTTGTAAAAGTAGAGTAAGATGTTAAAAACCCAGTAAACCTACTAACTTCGTAATGAGCTTATACTGCCTATTAAAGGGACATGCTGAATGACTGCCTTCTTTAGCCCTGCACAGAAACAGTTAAAAGGAACTAGTTGGATTTGTTACCTGAGTGGTTTTAGTGGTACATGGCTTTGGGAGCTCAAAACCTTTGGAAGTACAGGCTGATCCTTCCCTTTTTAATGGGTGTCACAGTAGTAGGACATTCACAGCTTTATTGCTGAGTGTATTTTGGCACCCCTTCCCCCGCCTCAGCCATTCTGCATCTAGTGTCTGCATGCTATGAGAAGAGAAAACCCAGTATTTTCAAGAAGATGAAGTATTAATCTATTCATTGTCTTTTTAAGGGAGGACATTTGTTCTTCTATGGTCTCTGTTACTCTCAACAGCACTCATTAACTTGTTAACACTTCATTTAACTTTTTTTCAAGTGTTTGATTTTGCTAATGTGCTTCAATTTCAGAACTTAACATTTAAAGAGATACCTACTGAAGCACATAAGGACTGATAAAATGAAGCAGCAAAATCAGTGTGGGTTTTCTGTGACCAGTCAAGTTACCACTGTTGGTAAAACACGTGTTTAATCAATAAGATGACCATATATGAAATCATGAGAACATGTTCAGTCAAGACCTCTGAAAACTTACTTTGGGCATGAGTTAATATTCTGCATGTAGGGGCTTTCTAGTCTCTGGAGGGTATTGTGTGCTGGTTGAAAGTGGTATCAGGAACAAACTGTTGTGAGTGCTCAAATGTCAGCAGGCTAGGGAGTGATAAAGCCATTTATCCTACAAGCAAAAGCTTTATAAGAGGTCAACTCTAAGAGAACAGGTGGAAATAAAATACTGCCTTTGAAGTCTTGTGAGAGAAGTAATATTTATTCTGTTAGTTTTGCAGCTACTGGGGTTTCAAATTTCTCTCCTAACAAGGAGAGATCATTTAGAAACAATCTGCAAAATGTCAGCAAGATTGGGACAAAGCTTTGCTTAGTCCTTGCCTTCAGTCTGGCTCTTCTTAACATTGGGCTGTTCTTATAATGAAGCTAAAACAGTTAAGACCTCAATACAAGATTTTATTCTCACTTGAGGTCTGAACTATTTGCTCTTATGTTTTCTTTAATTCAGCTCAGTTTTAGAAATTCCAGGGGGAAAAAAACCCCACAAATCTCCGAAAACCCCAAACTACACCCCCAAAACTTGGTAAAATGTACTCTGTCCTTGCACTACTGCTTTAGTTTGTATTGAAAACAGTTTCAGCTCCCAGATTCTGTTCCTAGACTTAATTTTAGTCTTCATCCATCTCCATTAGGAGTCTGTCACAGGGTTTGTAATCCATGTAACTGAAGGATTGCTTTTATATGAATACAGCACAATGCTTACTCTATGCCAAGTAAAATGGTGACTGGAAGCACTGTGCTGTTTCTCACAGGATTGTAGTCTGTTTTTTCTGTTTCTCCTGGGACTTTCTTTAGTCAATGATTCCACATTTTTATAGAATTTTGTGAAGTTATACTCCAGCTTTGATTTTCACAGGTCCTCTAGGAGCATCATAACCAAAAAAGAAATAAGTTATGGGGAAAGCCAGGAGGGTGGATGTGTATGAAAAGCCAGAGAGACATGCTTAGTTTAGGATGAAGAAAGAGGTATCCTCTTTGTTAAATATTGTGTCTAAAAAATACACCAAGAATCAACATTCATTATGTATTTTGTAATAGATTATTAATGCGATGGTTGTCTCTTGCAATTAAGGGATTAATATTACATATATGTTAAGAGAAGTTTTATTGATGGCTATGTTATTGTGATTTGTTCTCGACATAGTCCCCTTTCCCCTCCCCCTTGTATTGTTGACACTGGACAGCCATGGTAGTTGGGACATTTGGGAGGACGGCTGGCATGTTATTACATGGCAACACCTGACCTCTAATCAAGTTGCAAGAAAGCAGTCTCCACCAATGAACGGCAAAGAAGAGTTGACTGGCAGACTTTTGAGGGGGAGGATATCAAAGGCTCATGTGAGTGAGCACAAGGCAGTTTAGTTCCATGCTCCCAGCACTGCTCTTTTTCCTTATTCAGTCCTTTGTTTCATTTTGTTACTAAACCTTTGAAATTTTAATGTGAGCAGTCATTTCTCATAAATGAAAAGTCAGTCCGGGATAAAAACCTCGTCTCCCTGGCCCTAGGAGATTTTGAAAGGGAAGTGCACGCTCCACTGAGTTCAGCAGCTCAATTGACTTCTCTTCTGGTTGTCGATGATTGCAGATTGACCACTCTAGGAACAACAAAGGACTGAATAATGATAAAGAAGAGGGGGAGGGTGAGTACCATCCTCATAATTGTTTTGGCGAGATTTTTCACCCATTATCCAGGTGCACTAACCCCAGTTCCAGGTGGTAGTGCGTGGGATCCGTACCTGGTCTGATGGAGCTAAAGGATATTGGACAGTTAGGCAGATATGGGCAGGACGTGAAGTGAGAGGAAAGTGGGGAACCTCAAAAGGCGAGACATGAGTGAAAGAGAGAAGAAACTGTGGGCGGGATGCGGAGGAAGAGGGAAGTGGGAGATCTGAGGACAGCAGGAAATGAATGAAAAAAGGGGTAAAAAAGCGCTGTGGTGCGACGTTGCTGTGGTGGGAACCTGTCTTGGTTTGAAAGACAGGTGTCTGCTAGGGAAAAGCTGGAGCCCCTCCCTTGCAATGGAGAATGCAGACCCCTCCCTCTGAATTATTATAAATTTGAAATTAAGGGGCTTTCAGGCAGAAAGATATGGGAATAGGAATAACGGGGTTTTTTCACTAATATATATATATAACAAACAGCTACAGCAATTAATAACATGACAGAACCGAGAACCTCGAGGGGCTTTGCTCCACAAAGCCTAGGGCAGCCTGATCCTGGTGGCTCTGAGACACCAGGCTGGGGTGGGAGAGGTAGATGAGGTAGATGGGAAGTTCCGCAGCAGTAGCTGGGAACGGCAGCAGGGATGTCTCACCAGGGCAGGGGTGCAAGGTCACAGCATAGCCAAAAGCCTCAAAGCAGGATCAGAGAAACAGCAGTGGCAGGACAGGGCTGACCCCGCTCCAACAGGGGCAGGAAGCAAGCTCAGAATCCCCAGGTACATGAGCAGATGGTGGTAGGTTTCCCAAGACTGGAGACGTGGTGACAGTGAAAACTCCTTCTGCAGCAAGCAAACAGCCTGGGCATCCTCTCTCCAAAGTGTCAAGGGCAAGAGTACCTGCCACCCAGTCCTGCCCCATCCCTTTTTGGCCCCCAAGCTCTTTTTATCTTTCCCCTTCAAGGGAAACCTCCCAGAGACAAAAGGAAAAAAAGGTATAGCCAGGTTCTGCCTTCTCTTCCCTGGCCTGTTTTGTCTTTGGTTAAGCACTGACAAGGTACTCGGTCATTAGTGTCTTAGCAACTTGAGGGAAAAAAATTCCATAAGGAAAAAAAAAAAAAAAAAAGAAATCTAACCCCCCAACAGAACCGCAAGTGGACACACAGATTCACGTGGGCAGCAATTGGTAGCACTAAGCACAGTAAAAACTCTGGTGACACAGGTTCATCTGTGGAGGGACCATAGGAGCTGGTCCACATGGGTAGCAGCCAGTGGGGGACCCAGCATGGTGACTCCCGGCACTTGCCAACCATGCGGAGGTGACAGCAGTGCTGAATGTAGTTTGCGCACAGTACTGCCAAACTCCCGGTGCTTGTTGAGCCGTCAGAGGCGGCAGCAACGCTGAATGCAGTTTGTGCATGGTGCACTGAACTCCCAGTGCTTGCCGACCCAGCAGAGGTGGCATCAGCACTGAATGCAGTTTGCTTGCAGCACTACTGAGGGTTGGGGGCTAGCTCAGTTATGCAGATGTTTCAGAAACCGTGGGTGGGAGCCCACATGGGTGGCTTTTGGCAGATGCCCCATGCTAGTACACTGAAAGGCACCTGGGTGCCGGACCACAGTGGCTTCCTTGCAATCCACCATCATAAAGCTGATGGACTGCAGGAGCCCACATGGGTGACTTTAGGCAGTTGCCCTGACCTAGTACACTGGAAAGCACCAGGGCGCTGGACTGATGCAGCTTCCCTGCAATCCTCCAGCATAAAGCCGAGGGACTGTGAGAGCCCATGTGGGTGATTTTTGGCAGTTGCTGCACACTAGTGCAGCAGGGCACAAGTCTGCAGCAGTGAAAGAGCAGCAGAGCCAACATGGTTGTTTGTTTGCTTTTGCTTTCTGGGAGGATGGTAAGGTTCTTTTTTCTTACTTCTTTCCTTCTTTATTTCTTTTTTTCCCTTTTTCCTTCTTCTGGCTGATTAGGAAGGCAGGCCATGTTGGGAGGACTCATGACTGTCAAGATGGAACTAGGAGCAAGTAGGGAATCCCCAAGGAGAGAAGGAGGAAGTGAAGAGATATCAACAGTACACACCCAGATAGCCCACTGGGAAAAAAATTAGCTTGGTGGAAATATGACCCCAATACTGGAGATAAGGATGAGCTCAAGATGAAACAGTACCATATGATAGAGTGGACTAAGGAGATAAATTAGGCCTGATCATTTATTTTGGCCATGGTGTGGGTCGGATGAAGGGTGGATATGTTGGGGTTTAAACATCTGTGTAAGGGCTAAGAAACTGTTTAATCAGGAAGAGAGCAACTACACTGCCAGTTGGGAAGGAGAAGTTTTGCCTTTAAAGGTGGGTGTGTTTAAAGTAACAGAGAGTAAAGAATAGGACCCTTTAGACTATCTGCTCCCTCCACCTCCACTGACACCAACTACACCTCCCTTGCTCTTTGATGGAACTAGTCAAAACACTAGAAACAGAATGGTACAGTGAGAGGGAAACAGGTTGGGGGATGGGAACCAGGCAGTGGGATTGTATCCTCTGAGGGAAGTACTACTGGGTGGGGCGCATGGGGGGGTGGATTTGTGATTGTACCACTCAATTCCTCTGGTGTGAGGGTGTTCAAGAAAGAGTTAAAAGGATTACTAGAAGACCCCATTGGTTTAGCAGAACAATTAGATAAATTTTTAAGGCCCAGCATTTATACATAGGTAGAAATGCAATCAATAATAGCCATGTTATTTACACCAAATGATCCAGATGGCTGGGACACGGATGTGGGACATGGAGCATATGCAGGGACATCCTGGGGATCTGAGGATCCCACAGTATGCCCTAACTGAGACCACAACCACCCTGGGGGAAGGCAAAATAGGGAGGATAAGAGAATATTAATTGTAAGGGGTATTAAAGAGGCTGTTCAGAGAAGCCAAAACACTCATAAGGCATTTGATGAACAGCAGAAGGAAAAGGCCTTTAAAAAAAGGTCCCCAGGAGGAAGAATTTAAGTTTTTGGTAGACACGAGGGCTGAAAGAACTTCTGTATGTAAAATTCCAAAGGGATGTGAAAAGAGACAAAATACAGTGCAAGCACTGGGCACGAAAGGGGAAGGGTTTAAAGCATTAGTTATAAAACAAGTAAGGTTTGAAGGGACATATAAAACAGGAATTGGGGATATTCATATTAGTTTCAGAAGCAGGGTACAATTTATTGGGATGGGCTTTAAAGGTACAGTTGGGCATTAGGGTGCTCCCAGAGGAAGGAAAAATGGTAAGCTCTGATTAAAAGAGAAATATGAGGAAAAGATTAATAAGACCAGGAAACAAAGGCAAATTAAACATGAATCCTATAGAAATAAAAAGGATAAAAACTGTCCAGTTCAGGTATGACAATACCCACTGTCCCTAGAAGGGAGATGACAGTTGGAGTCAGTGGTCCTGGAATTGCTTGAAGAAGAGACCTAAGAGCCATGTATATCCCCCCTGAATACACCCATAATGCCAGTAAGGAAGTCAGATGGAGCTTACCAGCTTGTCCAGTACCTGAGGGAAATTAATGAAAGAACTGTGAATACCTGGTAGCACCCAACCCTTATACACTATTGAGTAATATTCCCCCATCACCAGTGGTTTAGTGGGATTCACCTAAGGGATGCTTTTTGGGCTTGTCCATTAGTAGAGAAATGTACAGCTATATATGCTTTTGAATGGGAGGACCCCAGTTTGGGACAAAAGCAACAGTTTTGGCAGACAATGTTATCCCAAGGGTTTCCTGAATTCTCCAACTTATTCAGTCAAGCACTAGGAGAAGCAACTTTTCTCCCCCACACCTGAAATAAAACTTATCCAATATGTGGATGATTTGCTTCTCTCAGGAGAGGAGGAAAAGAAAGTTCAGAAATCCCCCACAGCATTATTAAATTTTCTGGGAAACTAAGGACTTTGGGTATCAAAAGGGAAATTTCAATTTGTAGAACATGAAGTAAAATACCTAGGATATACAATTTGTCAAGGAAGCCAGTGACTGAATCCTGAAAGAATTACGGGGATAGTCTTACTTCAACAGCTGAAAACTAAGAGAGAGGTTAGAAGGTTTTTAGGCTTGTTAGGATATTGTAGGGTATGAATTGAAGGATCAGTCAAGATTTACTGAGGCCATCAAGTTCTTGTATAAAAAATTAGTAGAAGATGAGATTAGGTGGGAAAAGGAGGATGAGCAAAAGTTTGAAGATTTAAAACAGAAATTAGTCAGTGCACTGGAGTTGAGTCTTCCTGCCTCCGACAAACCTTCCTATCTGTTTGTGAATGTAGAAAAAGGGGTAGCACATGGAGTGCTGGCCCAGGACTGGGGAGGATCCAGGAAACCAGTGGCCTGTTTATCAAAACTGCTAGACCCTGTCAGCCAAGGGTGGCTAGCTTGCATTCAGGCAGTGGCAGTGACCACCCTACTAGCAGAGAAAAGCAGGAAATCAACCTTTTGGGGAAAATTGAAAGTATACAACCCACACTCGGGCGTATCCTAAGTCAAAAAGCTGAGAAATGGCTTACTGATTCATAAGTGTTAAGGTATGAAGCCATTTTAATAGATACTGATTTAGAGCTAATTATGGATAACCATCTCAATCCTGCCCAGTTTTTGTATGAAAAACCAATGGAAGGACCAGTGCATGGTTGCCTAGAGGTTATTAACTATCTAAGGTAAGAGAGGATCAACAACTCCAAGGGGGAAAGTAATTGTATATTGATCTTCAACAGTAATCCAGGGGCACCAGGTGTGAGGCTATGCTATAACTGATGAAAGTTAGGTAGTCATAGAAAAGGGAAAGTTGCCTTCCAACTGGTCAGCCCAAGCATGTGAATTATATGCCCTCAAGCAACCTCTAGAAATATTAACACAAGGAAGCGGAACAATGTATACAGATTCAAAATATGCTTTTGGGGTGGTGCATACCTTTTGAGGGATTTTGGAAGAGAGAAGGCTACTAAATTCAAAGGGGAAGACGCCAGTTCATGAAAAGCTTAATTTGGAGGTACTAGAAAACTTACAGTTACCAGAAGAAGTGGTATATATATATGTTAAGGGACATCAAAAAGGGGTGACTCTGGAGGCATGGGGAAACAATTTAGCAGACTTGAAAGCTAAGGATACAGCCAAGTCGGCGACAGAAAAATTATTGATGGTGTTACCTCCAATGGGAGAAGTGCAGAAAGTCTCCGTATTTAGTGAGATGGAAGAGAAAGAACTCCTTAGAATAGAAGCAAAGGTAATGAAAGGAAGTGGATGTTACCAGATTACAAACAATTGTTAAAACCACTTGCCAGGAAAATGCCAGAGGGCATGCACGGTACAACACATTGGAGTACACAAGTGCTGAGTGATCAGTTCCTAGGGGACTGGGGCTGTATAGGAATTTTTTGAATAGCCACGCAAGGAACTGAACAATGTGTCGTAGGTCAAAACAGAATAGGAAAGTCATAAGACTCAAGAGAAGGACAAGAACTAGCCTTACGACCTTTTTAGAACATTCAGGTAGACTTTACTAAGTTTCCTCAGGTACAACAGAGGAAATTTTTGCTAGTGATAGTAAATACCCCCAAGGGCTCAATGCAAACCGGCAAATTCCAAATAAACATATTTTTAAAGGAGTTTTGCCATGAATGTATTCCTATAGGAGTTACTGGGAATTCACAACAAAGACATGACTTTCTAATTTGTACTGATTTGAAAGCAAAACCAGTGAGAGACTCCAAGTCAGAAATACAATTTAATAGGAAAATGATAAAATAAATGCAATAGTAAAAGGAACAAAAGAAAAGACCCTTGACAGAGTCAGAATACAACCTGACATCCTGTTCGTTAGGGTGGTGGTAGCAGTCCAGATGAAGTGGCCTTGTTGAAGCAGTGATCCCAAAGAAAGATGTGGCAAGCTCCTGTCCTCTGGGAATCCAGTCCATAAGGGCTGATTATATCCAGGTGGGAATGCTTGGCTCCTCTCCCCTGGGCAGAGCATCTCACAATGGGCTGATGTCATTCTATGAGTCATACAATGGATCCTTGATTGCCCATTAAGCAGAGATAGCTCCCAGAGGGAGTTACGTATGAGTCATTGGGCAGTGCATTGATTGCCCATTAAGAGAAGATAGTCTGGAGGCAGGAGGCAGGGAAAACACCTCCCCATCTGGTTTCAGCAGTTCATGAAGATGGTGATAGAACATATCCTTTGGACAGATCTTACGTTACAATCTCGGACAAAATTTTAGGCAAGGACAGTAATAAAATTCTTGGACTTTAAGTTTTTCCAGATGTTGTCCCAGCAAATTGTAATGAGGAGCTGATGATTTTAGCTCTACCTTACAATGTTCCAATGGTAATTCAATGAAAACCACCAATATCTATTGGTATTGCATTACCAATAAACATAAATAAGCAAGCTGTATACCAAGAAATACCTTTTGAGAGTTTTAGCCCTGTGCCTAATGTCTTTTGGATAAAATGTGTTGGCAGTGAATGGCCAGAGCTGTAATGTCATCTGATGCACCTTGATGAAACAGTTCATATTACTGTCATGCTGGACATGGGCAAATGTTGCTGTGATTTCTCATGCATTTTGGCCGAATGATTGGAATTTGGTGACACACATAGGTGCTCACAGGAATTGGAGGAGCTACCTTGTGTCTGCAAGGTAAATTCATGATTACTGTTACAGGTCCCAAAGGAAAGACAGCAACCATCCATCCCTTTATGGTGCAGAAGCCCATCAAAGTATGGGGGACAGATGTGTTGTCCCAGTGGCAAGCGAAGATAGAAGTAGGTTTTTGATGGAAACTGAAGCCAAGCCTGCCACTCTGAAGTTATCATTGAAAACCACTCAGCCCATTTGGATACATCAGTGGATCTTGAACAGAAAAAATTGAATGCTCTTAAAAATTTAGTAAGTAAACAAGTACAAAAAGGCCACATCAAACCTACAAGTAGACTTCCCCGGGTTTTGTCATTCATAAGAAGACTTCTCATTCCTGAAGATTGCTCCATGATCTGAGGCAGATCAGTGAAATAATACTAGACATGGGGCATTTGCAATCTGGACTTCCTTCTCTTTCAGTGATTCCAAGAGACTGGCCTCTTATTGTCATTGACTTAAAAAATTGTTTTTTCAACATTCCACTGCATACAGAGGATGCTCCTTGATTTGCCTTTTCAGTTCCAACCAGCAACAGGTATAACTGCTGCAACGGTACCACTGGACCATTTTGCCACAAGGAATGAAGAACTCAGCCACTATTTGTCAATATTTCGTGGCAAGAGCTTTGTCTCCAGCCCGACAAAAACACCCACGGTCAAGATTTTTACATTACATGGATGACTTGCTCATTGCAGCACCAACTCAAAAGGAAATTCGAGACAGCATCATCACTTAAATTCAAAATGCTGGACTGGAAATTTCAACATCAAAAATACAAGAAATCTCACCCTGGAAATATTTAGGTTGGAGGATGACAGAACAAACAATCAAACCACTGAAAATACAACACCGAACCAAGGTCACCAACTTGCAAGATTTACAACAGCTTTTAGGAGAAATCAATTGGGTCAAATCTGTTTTAGGAATTAAAAATTATGAACTTGCTCTAATTTTTGACTTGTTAGGAGGAGACTGTGACTTCAAATCTCCTAGAACTTTGTAATTTGAAGCTCAAAAATCCCTTGAAAAGGTCACTGAAGCTCTTCAAAAAAGACAAGTGCATTGTTGTGCTCCAGAAAAGCTCTTTTTTCTCGCACTGTTAGGAGAAAAATGCAACTTTATGGTCTCATATTCCAGTGGAACCCGTCTGAGAAAGATCCTTTGTTAATAATAGGTCTCAAAAACAGTTTTTACAATTATGGAGATGACAGCTCAAATTATAATTATAGTTATATTGCTGACTATGGCAGGCCAAGACTTTTTAAGTATCTACTTACCTTTGAAAAAAGATTACCTTGATTTGGCTTTGCAAAATTCAGAGGATTTGCAGAATGCATTGTTAAATTATCCAGGTGTTTGTTCTAATCACTATCCAGGCCACAAATTGTTGCAAGCAAAATTAAGTGTCAAAGAAAAAACCTACGCTAGGTAAAATGCTTTTGCATGATATAACTTCCGTCACTGATGTGTCAGGAAAAACATATAAAGCAGTAGTAGTTTAGCAAAATCAAACCACCAAAACGTGGGAATCAGATATCCAAACAGTAGTGGGCTCTCCCAAGATCATTGAGTTGGCCACAGTAGTCAGGGCTTTTCAGCTCTTTCCAGAACCTTTTGATTTAATTGCAGATTCAGCTTGTGTTGCTAATATTGTTAAAATAGCGTGATACAGTCTTGCACATGGCCAGAGTGTAATAAGCTCCATGAAAATGTATCAGCTCTCTCTGAGGGTGCCTGCACCTCACAGAATTGGCCTAAAAATAATTTGCGAGATGGCTCCTTGGGTATTTTTTGTAAAGCAAAAGGTTTAATAAACTCATTAAATAAAAAACAATAAAAGAACAAATTAGAACCCAAGCACAGGTACATGCAAGCATTGCTACATCCCAAGAAGCACTGAGAAGTTCTGTGTTCTGCTTTAAATACAGAATGATTTAAGTGGGATTTTTGGCAAACTGCCCAATAAAGAATGGCTACATTTCTGAGGGACAGGTTGCTAGACCTATCAGTGTTTCTGTCCTGGCATTAAGCCAATGGCTTCCAGAAGAGCAAAGAAACTTCTAGGGCTTTTTCATTTTAAGTTTTAAGGTAAAACTGAAATCCTTTTTCCCTATGTGGAAAATACCTGCTTGGTTCAAAGTTGCACTACTACAATAGAGTTAGCCACGATACCTTATATCATTGGCTTTCGTGTCTTTATACAATTTTGCAACACCGAACTAATCAATATTTTGTTTCTCACGTCAGGGCACACTCTTCACTTCCAGTATTCATGGCAGAAAGAAAAGCAAGAGCAGATAAATTGCTCTAGTACTTTCTTTCCAGGAGTGATAGGGAGCTCGAGCCCTCATAAGATGCTTTGCTGCTTGGTCTTACTAGCAGCTCCATAGCCCTAGGTTTATAACAAAGGAGCCACTGGTGGCTGTTCTAGCAGTATGACTGGGACTACGTTAAATACTTGGTTTTGTTTAGATCATGTGTGATTGCATCTTCTATTTATAGCAGACAAGGGAGTTGGCGTCCTCCTTAATCATTGTTGGTTAACTTGTGTTCCTAGGGAACAAGTTTCTGTATGTTTTTAGAATTAATCTGCCAAAACCTATAATTTGAAATTCATTGATGGGTTAACCAACTGTGCTGGGAGGCACTTGAATGAGAGAAGAGTCCTTACAGTTAATTCCTTGTATTTATTTTAGGTATTGTTTGAGGGCACCACATGCAAGTACTTTGCCGGTAGTTGTGGATGGATTCTAAAATTGGTTTTAAATCCTCTAATTGATGGGGTAAGCTAGAGATTACCTGACATTGATTGAAGCAGCAGGTCCTACATGTTTTGACTGGGAGACAGGAACCTCACAAAATACTTGGGCACCTGGCTTTTCTATAGATATATATACTCCTAAGCTGTGCACGGTCACTCCTTACACAATGAATTGTGAATAGCTAGTGGAGCGTTTCATGATTTTTTTAAGTCAGTCTGTTCTGCCAGATGATATTTTGTTGTGCATGGTCCTGAAGTTTCACTCTGTCTGTACTAGAATTTCTTCAAAGAATTGCCTCAGCTGTTCACTAGCTCATAAGAAATATTTCTTTGCAGTATGGCCAGTTCATAGTTCTGACTTTTTATCTGGCTGTGTGACTTCTAATGTTTGCACAAGATGGTGGAGGGAGTAAGAAACGAGCTTTGGGGTTAGCTGTGATCCCTCTGGTTATGTCCACTTGATTTTTAAACATGCTTCACTCAAAATGACCTGAACTAAGAAATCCCACATAAAGTTAATTCATTTTCGGAAGTGTAAAAGGACAAATGAGATTTTACTGAGACTCTGGTATCTCAGCTGGTAGATGAAAGGCATTAACAAGGCTTGTGTTGTGCCTAATTGAGTGTTGTTCAAAGGATGGGCTCCAAATGGCATCTGAAGAAAAAGCTATGCTGTGAATACATGGATTTTCAAATCCATATTTTTACTGTGAATGTTCACATGCATCTTTTAGAATAAACAGTCCATATGTGGAATTTATCCTAGTACCAGCAGTTGAGAGACAGGGACATTCCAAGTTCTGATCAGAAGCCAAATGTATTGAGTGTACAAGGATTTATATAGGGTTTTTCTTGTATGGCACTTATATGGCACTCTATTTTTGGTAACAATTTCTCATTGGTTATACATTCTTTATTACATCAGTTACTTGGTAATCATTACAAAGTTTTACAACGTATTTCTTGGTCACTTCTACCCCAGGGATCAGTTATCTGTTTCTGTCTCTCCCATAGTTTTTGCTCAATCAGGCCTAAGATATCAGGCTGCTTTATCAGTTCCATTGTACTCTCTATCCTATCTTCCATATCCTGGTGCAGTGACTTTTGCATTCATTGACCTGTGTTAATTAACATTGCCATAATGCGTAATTGTAATAATAACATTCAATGTCTCCTTTCTTCTGAGAGGTTTTCTGCAGTAATACTTTTTTGTATTTAATAGGAAAAAACCCAGTATTTATATAGTATTAGTGGTTATTTGATGAAATCCGTTAGGTAATTTTTGAGAGTACGTCAAGTAGCAGAGACCAGAGCATCTCTGACTGAAAACTGTGCTCCTGAGAGTTCCTAACTACGTGTAAGAGTCTGTAGGTTGAATTGTTACTGTATTAGCAGTATATTTGAAACCAGTGAACAGCACAAAAGAAAGTGTTCTAATGTATGTCCAGGAATAATTCATGTTTTTATTGCTGTATTAAAAGATACAATATATGTTTGAAATAACCTAAATTTCTCCCTCTGTAATCAATTCGAATAAAATCTGGGAGGATGCTGGAATGCACATCCAAAGATTGGNCATGAATAACAGAGATTCTGTTGACAAATTCTGCTTCTCTATTAACATATCGACCTTTGTTTGCCTGCAACAGTTCAGTCTCCAGAGATGAGACCCTTAGTCAAAAATGGGACACCCTGTCCTCGCAGTTTGAGAGATGCAGTTTGTGCTCTCAGTACAGAGCAGGTGATCAGAGCACAAAGTTCAAGCTATTTCTAGTGATTAGAATATGCATTTGTTGTGTCATCTGTAAAATACATTTCTCTTCTGAGAAGTACCTGCTGCAGGCTGGCTGTCTTGTGCATATCTAACATGAAGTGGGGGAGAGACACACACAGACACACTGAGGTGGGGAGAGAACTGTCTCCTGCTTCCCCAGAGGAAGGAGTGGTGGTGTAGGCTGCATGCTTGGAATTGTATTGTGAGAGGCAGCCAAGGCAGGACAGAGCTGTGACGTAGAAACTCAGATGATTGAATTATGAATAAGGCATATAGGGTTTTGGGGCTGGCTGATTGTTAACCCTGTCTTTTTCCTTATTATCCAGTGTTGTGGATCTGGATCATTACAATTCAGTTGTGAACAGGCACTGGTACATACAGAAATTGAAACTAGCAGGGAATTTCAAGTGTAAAATTGTTCTACAACAATGAAACAGTTTAGAAAAAGTCACAGAAAAACCTGAGAAAGAGTACCCACGAGAGGAAGTCAGTGAGCTGCTGATGACTCTAAGAAGTGTGAGATTTTTGCTTTGCTTTGTTTTGCTTTCTACACTGCAATTAACACATGTAGTGAGATTGTTCATGCAAATAGGACTGGTAACAAATACCTTAGATGGGAGAGGGAAGGAAGAAGTTGAAGAGTGCTTGGATTTGTTTTAATTAGTTGTACTTGGAAATTTTGATGTAATAATTCTAAACACAACCTCTGAATTATTTTCCATTCTTTTTCCCGGAGCTTTTCTCAAAGATAGAAGTAACAGAAAATGGGGAAGGACAGAATAGGCTGCTTTTCTTTAAAAGTGTGTTGTGATGGGGGTCAGTCAACAGACAGCTTGCTCTATATGGATTTGTTAAGAAAAAGTTAGGTCAAACTGATCTAATCTAGATCTAGTGTCAGTAGTTTGTGGGAGTGAAACAAGAGATGCCCTTTGTCTTGTGTATTTTAAGGCTTTTGATGTTGTTTTATGATACCTGTAGGCAAGCCAAGGAACTGGACTAAGAGAGACTTAGTTTGGCTTTTTTTTCCTGAGCTACACTTGGAGCTCATTAGACACCTGTGCTTTATTTGACAAATAAAATACTGTATCAAATTGAAGTCAGAAGGATGGCTGAATCAGCATTAATAAGGATTAATGATCCGGATGGGTGATGATGGGTAAACTTTCTTAAATCTGAGATGGCATCAAGCTAAGAAAAATTGGAGACTTGCTGTGGGATAAAAGTCACAATTGGTGCTGACAGATGACGTTATTGCTTGAAAAAAATCAAGTGACATTAAGTAGGGATAAGAAAACAATAGCACATTTGCTATTGGTACACATACAGAATGTGTACTTGATGCAAAACTTTATGAGATTTATAGTGGTTCTCAAGTTGAACTTGAATTAAGAGAATTGTGCTGTTGTGTAACAGGACTTCTACTTTCAACGTTTAGTCTCTTTTTTTACTTTCAGTGCATGCTTTAAGCTGGTGTGTTTTTCTGTGTGCTGTCATCCATTCAGTTGGTAGATCATTTAGAGAAAGACAAGAGGAGCTTGTGGAAGATGATTAGAGATACAAAAATGGGGTTCTTTACTCAAAAAAGGTGGAACATCTGATTATGGGCTTTAAATATGTAAAGACTGTTTTTCTTACCAACTGTGATAGCAGAAAACAGAGTGCTAACTTCTACTTTGAAGCAGCAATCTGAATTGTAATTTAGGAAACTTGCAGAAGAGAACAGTGAAGTGCTAAGACAGAGCACGTGGAAGTTGTGGCATTCTTAAAAAGCAGCTTAGACACCCATCCATGAGTGATGACACTTTTGAATCTGGTATGTTTTCTACACTGTAGGACTTAATTGCCTGTCTTCCTCTATTTAAGAGTTTGTCTGCTGAGTTATACGATTTGTCTCTTGTGCTTATAATCAGGAAAGTGTGCAAGATCCCATATAAATTTCCACTATACAGAACTCAGTGGTTATGGAATTAATATCCCCTTTTGAGACTGCAGTCTGGTCCAGTGAACTTCCCCCCTGCCCTCCCCCCACCTTTTCTTTCAACTTTTCACTATGCTTTAATTCCTTCATATTTGGGGACTAATAGAGAAAAAAGAGACCAATAAAACTATGAAATGTCAGTCAATGCTCTTATGTCTTCCTAAGTTTTCATGTAGTGTGAAAAAGCCCGTCTGCATGAATTCCCTTGATCACAATAAGATGCTAAAACTGAAGCTTCAGTGTGAGTTTTGAGATCCCAGTATCAATAGTATTGCTGCTCAGCATTTTAACAAATGTGTCCAGCTGATGTGCTTGTTCTCCATTCCATCTTGCCTCTCATTATTCATGCCTTGCCAAACACATCAGCCTCACTGAAAATGGCTCATTTACAACTATTGCCTGGATACACAGAAAATAGGGAGCATTGGGACAGCCATAAGGAAACAGAACATTAAAAATGAACAAAATTAGTGTTACTGGATATCTTATACTTTCATTTTAAAAGGGTGGATTAGTGCTACTACATAATCAGGCACTAGGAAATAAACCCAAAGAAAATACTCTTGAAACAAAATGCATTTTGTTAAGCAGTGCAGCAAGTATTCCAAATACGTATGTAAAAATTACTGACACATCAATTTATCAGTTGATTCATGTATGAATAGCAGTGATGGTCATGAATGCAGTTTATGAAACTGTGATGAGAACTGCAGGCCTTTTTTCCTAGCAATAACTTTCAGGCAGTTTCAGGTAGTTGGGTGCTAACCTTGAGATGCTTTTTTTTGCCAAAGATCAAAGTGTCATAGAGGCCTTCTGTGATAAACACTCACTGTGGTTTCTGCTTTCTTGGTATGTTAGATTATTTTGGAATTATTGTACATTACTTCTATTCATCCAGATTAAGAAATAAGCATTTTGATACAGTCTGCCTTGTGATGCTTGGAGCCTCTTACATTACAATTTCTTTCCTCATCTAGAACTCTGTCAGAAATTTATTCAGAACAGAAGGTGTTGCTCTGTGAGCTTTTTGGAAGATTTCTGACTGCAGATGAGCACAGTTCCGGTATTGCTGCCAGGATTGTTTGCCTACAGTTGCTCATGGAAAAGGCAAAGCTGGAGAACTGATGTAGTTCTGTGATTTAAGCAGTCTAGGGCTTGACTTGCTGGAAGAGTCAGAGCAAATGAAGCAGCAGGTCCAGAGCTGCTCTGGAGATTGGTGGCTGTACCAGGAACCTAAACTAAACACCCTCCTACCAAGAACAAAAGTGATCTTGAGTGATTTTAGTACATCTTTGCAGGAGAAAACAGACCTCTGTACACCGAACCAATATGGTTTCGCAGAAACCATTTATGCTTTACAATAAGCGACAGTTATAGATTTTTGCATAGCATAGACACACACACACATTATTTGATCCTCAGTCTGTCTATGAGGCTGGCACGCACCCCTTAGGGCACCTAATTGGCCAGAATTCATTCCCATGCCAAGCGCACTTCTATCTGAAGTTTGCATTCTCGATGGTCAGTTTCCCAAGCCTCTCAGTCTTATTTTAGCCTTTTTTTTCTCTCAGCGGCCTTGAAGGATTCCTGAGACTTGAGTAACAAAACTGCAGGTGTTCAGATAACATCACAGGGAGTTTGGATGGTACAGAGAATGGCTAAACTCATGCAAATACATTGCTACAATTCCCCCTTCTTTTTCTTGCACCAGCCAAACTCTCTTCACTGCTTTCTCCATCAGATGAGTCACCAACCTTATAATACATGGAATAATACAAAGCAAGAAAATAATAAGTAACAA
>VWYE01007872.1:0-71498 GCA_013398995.1 Alaudala cheleensis
TATAAAATAATATAAAATAATAAAACCATTCCATATAATGATATCATAACAATATCATTTTACTATAATAAAATAGTATTATTTTACCCTTTACAACAGGCTCAAACTGTCAAATCTCCACAGAGACAGTGTCTACAGGTCTGTGGGAAGGGAAGTTTAAGAGACTGTGCTGATTGCCAAAGCAAATGCAAGAGATCACCCATTGTGTGCTGCCAGCTTTGGCCAGGGAGTCAAACTCCATCTTGAAATGACATTTCTTGTAGTAATCAGGTCTGGGCTGATGATTTTCATTTCTTTCCTCTGCCACAGCCTTCAGTGTTAGAAATTACTGCTGGGCTGGACAGAAGCATTGAAAGCTGCAGTTGGGTGTTTGGGACAGTGCATGTATGAGTTGACAAAATATGGTTTAGTGGGCATGGTAATATCCAGTCCAGGCTTGTTAAAAGGGAGTGCAGTAGCAGATGTTTGCTTTGGTTCTTACAGCACATCTTGAGAATTGACTTTAATCATGAAATAAATGGTTTACTCCTTACAGTGCTGAAACTAGGTGCCTAACAGCCCTTCTGTGACAAAACAGAAAATCCCATGAGGTGTTTATGTGTCTGATACCACTGAAAATGTGACCCAGAGCCTTGAAGTCACATTAGCTTCCTTAATGGTTTGAAATGTCATAATTTAGCAAGTACAGGGTTTCTCCTCTGACCAGTGCCAGACAAGACAGAGCTTGTGCAAGTTTGTACCTATTGCTTATTGTGTATGAACCACCAGAGCAGTAGAGAAGGGCTTGTCTTGAAGAGCAGAAGCTGAGATGATAAACTGGGATGCCTCATCTGAGACAGTGAGAGTGGGCACAGGAATGAGAGAAGTCATGTTTATTCCATTTGGGATCACTGTTTATTCAAAGAAATATCCGGTAGAGTCTGTAAAATTCAACCCATGCACAGTGCATGTCCCAGGCTGGTCCCTCAATGGAACTCAAGCAAGGAGTGCCAGTGCTGGTGCCTTTGCCACAGCCAGCTCACAGACTGAGGCTGGCAGCACGTGAGAGCTGCTCCTCACAGGGGCTGGGTGCAGCAAATGGCCCAGCTCATGTCTCCAGTCAGCTGAGAAGGGAGTATTTCTGGTTCCCACTCAGCTCCTGCAGACCTGGCTTACACCTTGGGCAGTAGGAGCACTCTGTTCACCACAGGGCAACTTCAGGACAGCCTTGGTTCTCCAGGAGCTTACCCATGCAGGGCCATGGTAGGCTGAGTTCTGCACAGCCCAGTGCTCCTGCTGCATGTAGGGCAGGAGCCAGGTTTACAAACAGCAATCCTTGCAACTCAGCACAAAAACTGCTGCTGGAAAGACAGATTTTTTCCTGACTCTAGTAATCAGGCTGGGAGAAATTAACTTTATAAATAAGGAATAGATCTGTTACATACTGTGTTTTATCAGTTTATTGCATTAAAAGATATAATTTTACAAAACTGTATTTGTAAACCTAAAAATCTACACAGTCCAGTGATAGAAGTAAAAAAGTTAGCCAAGGCTCCATTATTTTCATGCTGGGTAAAAACCAATTCTTTATTCTCACAACACATTTTAAACAGTTTATACAGACCTCCTGTGCAACTTTAATTGGTTAATGGCTTTCTTGCCAATTACTCTATTGGTTAGTAAAAGGTGTTGTACTTGTCTATAAAATCTCTGTATTCTTACATTGTTTTACTTTTTTTTTTTTTTTNACTGATTCTCATGGGACAAATTGTTGGTTCTTGCAGGTGCATTTGTTGTTCAACCCAGGATTAGGTTGTTGTGCTTAAGGAGTCCTCATACCAAGATTGTTTTCACATGGGAACTTGCAAATTACTTAGAAGAAGTGACAGACTAACTTTGGCAATTGAGCAGAGCAGGCCTGATTTTATGAGGCTTTTCTTTTATAATTCTTTTACCTGTCACACCATCTCCCATTTTTAAATTAATGTTAAAAGCGCGTATGTTCTGATGTTAAAGCAATTTGCATGTTATTAAGGCTATTACTGGTTATCTATTAAATACAGGACACACGTAAAAACCTGATTACAGTCAACAGAACTTATTAAATCTAATCATGTCCCTGGCACAGACTCTTGCAGCATGAGAAAAGTATTGTCCTATGTCCCTATGGAAAATTGAGATAAATGACAGTTGTTTTAAAGTCGAGATAATTGGGACTCAAGAGAAAGTCCATAATTAAACAGAGGTAGTTGGAGCGGGGGGGGCTGTGCTGCCCACATGGAAAAGGAGGTGGGGGAAGAGAAATAAAACTCCGGCCGCTGCCATCCTGCAGCTGCTGCGGGAAAAGGGAACGAACGCCGCCGTGTTGTGCTCAGAGCCGCAGGAGTTGGATCCTTAACCCTGCCCTGAGCGGGCAGCGCTGGCGCCGGGAGCCGTGCGGGCCCCGGGGCGTGGAACAGCGCGGGGAGCGCGGCACGGAGCGCCATGGCAACGGTGCGGCACGGAATGCTGTCCGGGGCCTGCCGTCTGCACAGCTCGCGCGTTCCGTAGGGAGCTCTGAACCGACCGTATGAAACTGCGAACGACCGGGGCTCGGGGGTTTCCTGCGGGGTAAAACTCACCCGCGCGGAGCTGCCGCGGCCACCGCCCGCCACCGCGGCTTCCCGCGCCGCCCGGGGACACTGTGCCTTGCCGGAACCATTTTACAGAGGCGCGTTTTTGTTCGGTTCCCTACGGGGCCGGTGGCCGCACACGGCTTACATTGAAAGCAGTTTCAAAGTGGCTGTAACAGTTTTATTAGTCTTTTCTACATGACAAACGGAATTAAAAAGTAACTTTTCCATCATTGGTGGTTAGAGGGAACAGAAACGGACCTACAGACACAGGAGGTACTGACCGAGCGGTCTCTGGAGCCCGCGGGGAGGGGGCGGTTGCCGCAGCAGCTGCGGTCCCTCAGCTGATGGTAATTTTTAAACTAATTTCTAATAAAATACCACGTAGATAACGATTTTGTCGCTACTATCTCTTCCCGTATTGGCCGCTGCCCGCAAAAACTGCCGGACTCGTCCCACCTTTAGACAGAAAAGGCATTTTGTACATGTACTCTCACGTTGTTTTCTACGCCGTAGCGATAGAGTTCGCAGTGCCCTTTTATACTGTTTTATGCCCTGTTTGCGCAGTTTAAGTGCCCGCACACGTATTACCGCTTTTTCTCAGCTGAAATTCGCGATCTAAGATTTCTCGTATTTTACCCCTTGTTTAAACTCCCACTCTGGACGTGACCACGCGGCCGGGCCGCGCTCCCTCACGGCTCGGACTTTAGCGCATGTTAAACACAGCGGCGCGTAGCATCCACTGCGTATTATCCGCGACTTTCCGGCTGCGGCTCTGATTCTTGATCGCGGCTCCGCGGCTCGAACTTTCGCGTATATTACGCGCCGCGTATTTTCACTGCATATTATCTGCGACTTTTCGGTCGCGGATCTCACGATTCTCGATCGCGGCTCCGACTCTGGTGCATATTATGCGCCGCGGCGCGTAGTATCCGTGGGTTTTTTTGCTGCAGTTCTGATTCTTGGTCGTATTTCTGCAGCTCGGACTTTCGCGTATATTACGCGGCGCGTAGTACCCGCGATCTTTCGGCTGCAGCTCTGCTTCTTGATCGCGTTTCTGCGGCTCGGATTTTTGCGCATATTACGCGCCGCGGCGCTTAGTATCATCTGTGTATTATCCGCGACTTTTCGGCCGCGGCTCTCACACGAGTCTATCGCGTCTCCGCGGCTCGGATTTCCGCATTTTCAGTACGTATTATCCGCGACTTTTCGGCCGCTGTCTCCGCGGTTTAAAGCCGCAGCTCTCACACGATTCTCGATCGCGTCTCAGCGGCTCGCTGTGTTGTATTTCCACGCCGTGTTTACAAACGCTGTATTTACATACGCCGTATTTACCCGGTCCCTCAGCCATTCCCCGTCTCCTCGCACGCGGTTTATTTCCCGGCTCCCGGCCGCTCCCCGCGGCTCTGGGCAGTGCCCTCCCGCCATTCGGGACCGCTCTGTCCCGGTCCCAGCGGACGCGGTGCAGGTTTCGGTGCCCGCTCGCTCCCCCCGCAGGCGCTGCCCGGAGCTGGGTTTGTTTTCGTGCGCTCCGCGCTCGGCCCCGCTCCGCTCGCCCGTTCTGCCCTGCTGTGCTTGGTCCCATCCCGCGGCTGGCTGCAGCCGGAGCTTTCGCTACTTCGTGTATTCGCTACTTGAATTTCGTTCCGTTGCGGGCTGTTCATTCCCGATTTCGCGTATTCCGTCTCTCAGTCCCGGCTCGGCTCGGCCCGCGTCCTTTTTCGCGGCGGGCTCGGCCCTGGCCTCCCGCGATCGCATCGGGTCATCAGATACTGTAATTAGTTATCCGAGACCCCATTATCTTCATGCGGGAAAAAGCAATTCTTTATTCTCACAACTCATTTTATGCAGTTTTTAACAGACCTCCTGTGCAACTTTAATTGGTTAATAGCTTTCTTGCCAATTACTCTGTTGGTTAGTAAAAGGTGTTGTACTTGTCTGTCAAATCTCTGTATTCTTACATTGTTTTACTTTTTTTTTACTGATTCTCACGGGACAAATCCATGGTTCTTGCAGGTGCATTTGTTGTTCAACCCAGGATTAGGTTGTTGTGCTAAGGAGTCCTCATACCAAGATTGTTTTCACATGGGAACTTGCAAATTACTTAGAAGTGGTGACAGGCTACCTTTGGCAATTGA
Source organism: Alaudala cheleensis (assembly GCA_013398995.1). NCBI lineage: Eukaryota > Metazoa > Chordata > Aves > Passeriformes > Alaudidae > Alaudala > Alaudala cheleensis. The sequence continues at coordinate 4,730 of VWYE01007872.1, forward strand.
GCAAAGAAGGCCTGATTTTATGAGGCTTTTCTTTTATAATTCTTTTACCTGTCATGACATAGAAGTAGCATGAATTATTTCATACAGGGATTGACAAATTCTCCCAATACAAGAGAAGTTCCTTGTCATTAATGCAAGGAATACAGGGAGTCCTATCAGAAACTGTTGCACTGTATCCCTGTTGCTGGTATCTATATTGAGATCAAATGACTTGCTTCTCTCATCAAGCCAAGTAATCTGACATAAGTGAAGCCCTTCTGTCCAAGGAGGAGTTGCAAAATCTATACAGGGCTCCATTCCAACCAGTGAATTTTGTTAAGCCACATACACATCCAGAATGTGAATGGAAGTCCTTCCAATAAATTTATAAACACATATCAGAACAATTCAGCTTTATCGGTTAGTTTTTCAGCTTGGTGGGATCTTTCCCATTCAACATTTGGCAGAACATATAAAATGTTTTTCATGAATAGTATTTATTACAAAGAGAAAAATGTTATATACAGCATTACTACCTGAGGGACTTGAGCGGGAAATTACACATCTGGGAATTACTTTGTGATAAGCACTCAGATCCAAATTCCAGTGAAGCTGCAGAACTTAAATGACTGATCAGTTCATCCTCACTATGAAAGTACATTTAGATTAATATAAACCAGATTTTTTTCAGGGTCCTTGAACTTGTAAAATGTTTGAAACCCAAAAGATGTACTGAGCCTCTGCCACCACTGAGACCATAGACAGGAATGGCTGATGTGTGCATGGCAAGTGGTCTGGCACCACATCACTTTCTCCTGCTCTGCACAGAGCAATTTCTTTCCATGACCAAGTCACAAGTGCCTGGCTGATCGTGTGGGCCTTCACCATCAATTTTGCCAGAAGCACAGGCAGCAGTGGCAGGGCTGGTTTGAGAGATTTTTTGCAGAACTGTCTAATGTAGGTTTTCCAGTATGATTACAAAGCATTACACCACCACACACAATAAGCAAAGTAGGCTATTGTATGATTTTTATCTAGCACAGCTGGTACAAAACATATTCTACTAATTACAATACAGGTACAAAATGCCAGGTAGGACTGATACTGAAAGACCTTTGCTGTTGTTCCATATCTTTAGAACAGAGTTTAGGGCCAAAATGCAATCAGCAAATGCTCTCTATTATGCAGTCTCAGGAGTGGATTAGGTTTTGCCTCTTCATTTCTATGTCCTTTGCACATTCCTCTGAATTTAGAGCATTGAGTTGTGATTATGTTAGACATATTAGAAGTGGTTGCTGTACATCTGTATTTAGTCATCTATTAAGCATTAAGCTGCATGTTTCATGCAAACATGGGGGATGTAAAAGGTGAGACTCTCAATCTTCACCTTTGTAAGTATTTTTATTAAATTTACCTTTGTAAGTATTTTTATTAAATTTACTGAACACTCCCCTGGCTTGTCAACCAAAAGAACATCGAAAGAGCTGAGAATAAAATACATAGCTTATTACAGAGCAGGTCCTAAACAACACGAAGCAGAGCAAACTCAGAAATGTTGCTTAATGTTCTCACACTTAGTGTGCACACTTCATTTGACAGGGAAAAAAAACAAACAAAACCAACCAACCGTACAAAAAACCCCAAAAAAGTGGTCCAGGAGAAGAGGCCATTATCACAGACATTTTTGACTGGGTAAAAAGCAGCCAAATACAAGTTGTCTGAGCAGCATGTTTCTGTAAAGCTTGGGCACCCTCTACCCTCTTGCATCCTCTTCCAGAACATGTCAGAGACAGAAGCATGGCCAGGGTGTCCTGCAGTGCCAGAGCAGAGTCACAGGCACACGCTTCCCCCTGGGTGAGCTGACAGTGAGCCTGGGTATGTCAGCAGAAGTATTCATTGGGCTGTCCCTCTATCTTTGGTATGGCTTCCGAATCCACACTGGAGCGGGCAGACAGCAGCCTGTTGGACTCATCAGGGGTGTGCCTAGTCAGGTATTCTCCCTCCACACCTCTGGCCTTGGCCCCAGGAGACAGGCTTTCAAAGGTGACGTAGGACTCCTGAACGTCCTTGGGCTTCCTCCGCACAAAGCACTTTTTGCAGCGCCGTTTCAGCGCTCCGCAGCAGACCACCAGCGTCAGAGGAACAGCAATGACACAGGCCACACTGATGACAACCACATTGATGAGCTTCTGCGTCCCTCCCGCACTGACAACCTCATCTGTGGAAAAGATGATGCACTGCTCCTTCCTGGGGATTAACCCCTTCACACAGACACACACGATGTATTTGGTCTTTGGCAGCAGCCCATAGAGAGTGACCTTGGTCTTCCCTGGCTCCACATTGATCCGCCGCATGTCCCTCTCCCCAAAGATGGCGTAAAGGACACTGAACACGGTGGTGTTCTTTGCCATAGGCGCCTTCCAGGCCAGGGTGATGCTCTGGTCGGTGTCCCCTATGACCCTGACTGACCTCACCATCCTCTCTGGCTCCTGCTGGCCCGTGGTGGGACTCACCCGCAGGTTCTGGGGGTTGCTGTCTTGCGCTGCACCCGGCAGGAGGAGGCTGTCCCCGGTGCCCGCCCCAGCCCCCAGGGTGGGCACGGTGGAGGTGGTGATAACGTACCTTGCCACCAGTTTGTCATTGTAGGCAGCTGCCTCCATGCCTCCTGCCTTCCCATTCCACGTGCCTTTGGCACTGGAGCTCGGGTCCTCCGTGCCTTCTGAGTCTGTGATGATGAGCGAGATGAAGGCCTCTGTGGCCCCCAGGAAATTCTTCGCTTTACAGATGTACTCTCCAGAGTCAAGGTAAGAGACTACAGGCAGGCCCAGAATAGACCAGCTCATCCCATCACTGGAAATCTCTTGGTGAACTGCAAGGAAAAAGGTCAAATAAACAGGCAATAATAAATGGAATTAATTCCATGTTTGTAAAATATTAAGACTCCATCATCAAATATCTACTTGATAAAGTATATGATAAAGAATCATCGTTTCTGCTTGCCACCAAGAATGTAACAAAATCAAAGTAAATCTAAGAAAAGGACTATAATTAGATTATAATTTAAACTTCTTCAGAATGAACATATATGAATAATTTTATGCTCTTTCCTCCAAATTGAAGTACACCTTGAAAACATAACAGGAAAGGTTCTTCTATTAAAAAGAAAAGCTTGAAAATTCTTATGTAGGTACAATACTTCAAAGAGTGGAAGGAGCAGGCAGCAACATGATCTATTTGAGCATTAGATACAGACCATGGAGGCAAAGAAAATACAAACAGTGGAGATTTTATCATAGTAACACACGCACACTAGCCTAGAGTATATGGAAAAATAGTTGATAATATCCCTTCTAGTGTTTAATTATTGCAGGTGTTTGTCCTTATCTAGGTGTAATACCTTACCACCAAATAATATGTACATAGGTGAGTGTTGATTTGCTCACATGATTTACCTGCAGGTTAAAACTAGCTTTTTTTGTCTTTTTCTATTGATGCAGAGCAAAAACAAAAAAAAAAAAAAAAGAGTTGGGATCTTGTGGAAGAGTAAAGCACCCTTCTTCATTATTTAAGCAGCCTCCTTAAGGTGGGCACGTGCTGTCCCAGCCCTTTCCTGCTGAAAGATAAACCAGGGAGATGTCTGAAAGGCAAAAAGATAAGAGGATGCAAACTTCTCCCAAGCCCTCTTGGGGTCAGGATGCAGCTTTGGCAAACAGGGCCCCTTCCAATGGCAGCAAAATACAAGGTAACAGAAGTTACTTTTTCAGTTTAATGATTTACTGAATGAGTGTATTAAAAACATAAAGCTATGGCTCTACCTATGGCAATTACCTGTACATACAGACTTTGGAATGTTTCTCACTCCTCTCTGCTCAGAACAGCATTTCAAACAGTCCCACTATAGCATTGGCACAGAAACTGCCATTGCTGAGAAATAACCTATCTTTCCAGCCAACTTTCAATCAAAAGGTGCTAGCATCTGATTTAGTGAGCTACAAAATGTATCATTCTCAGTTGTAGCCCAAAGTAAACCCAACATAGGCTTTCAGGAAATCATCCCCTGTTTAATTTTTTGTGGTGGCTCTCTTACAAGTGTAGGAGGGATGCAGGGTGATAGGTACACATCATCATGAGGAGCAGCTCTGCTACATCCTGCACATCGTGCACAACAGAACAATGACTTGTGCAGATCCCAGAAAACGATACTTACAAATGATTCTGCTGCTGTGAAAGATGTGAAAGATCTCTTCCCTGTTCTGTGCACCAAGGAGCCCTTAACCCTTTGAAGATCAGACCCAATACATATCAAATTACTGCTGGGTTTAGATCCTCTGTGACAGTCAGGGCAGCACTAGGATACAGGAGTATTCAGGATATGCTGGAGGCAAGAAGGTTCAGGTCCTGACTGAAATATTCTAGGACAAAAAGCTAAGGACAACTGTCTTCAACAGAGCAAAGGTTTCTTACCTAAATTCTCCACAAATTAAAGGACTTGTGTTGCAATTACAGCTCCAAAACTTTCTTGTGAATGGAAATGAAATCATGATCAGTCACAAAACCAGTGTCTGTCTGAAGGCTTCCCCCAGGAGAGGGGTGAGCACAGAAGAGGTGCTCAGACCACGTCAGGGTTTCTACCACAGACTTTTTTCCCCAGAAGAGCTTGTCAATCTATCATAGGGAATGATTCCTTGGGGACATTCCCACTGAAGTGTTGTATCCTTCAGCAGTTTAGTGGCTTTTTTGCCTTTTAATATATCAGTAATGCTGTATGTTTGCAACCTTTTCTTCTGCAGCTGATCTGAATCCCAGTTGAATTCACATCAGACATCTCTGCCAGAGAAGTTTGCTAATGGATTAGCAATAGAATAGATGAAGGGAATATAGAATAATTCAGTGGGAAGCCTTTTCAGTGACTGAGTAACTAACTAACTGAAAACAGCTTATTGCTACAGTTGGAAATATTTCATTTCCTTAGCTCCAACAGATTTGCAGAAAATCCCTTGACTTGTCTCACCACCACAACTGCTATGAAACAAGGCAAAACCAACTTCCTACACATGGTAACACATTTATCTGATAATATTTAGATCAACATGTCAGTAATTTTATAGTGTACAGAAAATGACAGTGCAAGAGTGGATCACACCTAGTACAGGTGTGCCTCACTCCCTGCACGAGTGCAGAAAAGCTGAACCCCAGCTCACCTGTGCCGTTGAGCTGAGCCCCGTCAGCTCTCCTCCAGCTGAGCTCGGGGACGGGCACGCCCGTGGTGCCGCAGCGCAGCAGCACCGTGCTGCCCAGGATGGTCTTCACCTTGGCTACTGACGTGTGCACCACGGGGCTCTGGCACTTCCTCAGCTCCACCTGGCTGAAGAACACTCCTGCAAGGCTCCGGGGGGTGAAGCACTTCAGCCTGGGCTCAATGAAGGCTATGTTAGGAGACTGGAAGTTTAGGAAATGGACCATTTCATACAGGCTGCAGTCACACACCCAAGGATTGTCTTGCAAGCCTGTCAAAAAGAAATCGGGGCACTCAGTTACTCCAACAGCACCTTCTATTTCTGTCACTTTTGTTTCTATTTTTCAGCAGGCTGAAGTGGGAAAGGCTCCCAGTCTGCTCTACAAGAACTGCCTGTGCAGGAGTATGTAGGGTGGGGGATGTGTCCCCCCACTGCTGTTGGCTGAGCCTGATGGATCCCACAGTTGCCAGAATGGAATAAATGTGGCTTGCTAAAGGATTTCTAAATCTGGATCTGAAATCATATTATTTTAAGTTCAAAGCAGGATTATTCATATCATGGAAACACTGTGGTTTACAACAAGCAGAACAAGAATTTATATTTTGTTCCAGGATGAAAAAAACAAGTACTCATGGGAGAAGGGCTGTGGATTCTTTTGGCATGAGGAGACAATGACATCTCACACAGGCCAAAAAATTATTCACACTGGACATTTATAAAATATTAGCCAGATTGTCATCCCACTTTTCACACCTGCAATAGCTGTAGCTGATCCTATTTGTCGGTCAGTTCTCTTCCAGCCCTGTCATTCTAAGTTATTTTCGTAATTGGTTGCTTTTCCTGAAATGCTAGTTTATATTGGATAAGATGAAAGAACTATTTTAAGGATTAAATATGAAGAGTATATATGGTATATAAAAAACATAGACAGACCATAGCTATATTAAGGCTATACACACAGATATATTCAAAAACATGCTCTTGTTTCAGACTCTTGGAATGTTTCTCTTCTTTATTCCGCTCTCCCAGTTTGCACCTATTGAATTCCAATTCTGAAAAAAATTATACATTATTAAAAATAGACCTGTGAGGATAGTACTGAAAAAGCAAAATTGGAACTAGAGCAATGCATATCCACGAACAGAAGTTGCTGTATTCTGATTAAATCTGTGTTATATTCCTTTACAAATGTTCACATCCAGCTGTGCTGTGAACATGTTGTGGTCTCTCATGATTTTAGCTAGCAGAACTTGGCACTAAGGGATAGGAATGCCTTCTAACCCCAGGCACACATATGAAGCCTAAGCCAGGAGCATGGCTCCTGCCTGCCACAGGAGTGAGCTCTGCTCCCTCCAAGGGGGCTGTGCCTCCTCTTTTCCATGCACAGCCCAGGGATATGCCTGGGGGCTGCCACCTGCCTGGAAGGGAACAGTACTAATATTCCCTCAAACTGTTTTAAAAGATGCTGCTGAAAAAAATCTTCTGAGTGCATTCCATATCTTCTCCCCTGGGCTTAGAAGAGCAATGGGTTTTGGCAGGAGGTCAGTTCTTGTAAATGAATATGTTAAAGTGAAGGGGACTAAGTAAATAATGAACATTCAGCTTGGCTTTCGTGTTTTATGGCAGTTTTGCTAGCAGTTTTTAGTTCATGCACTAGATACCAATTGGTCCCAGGTTACCTGGCAGATCCCCAGCTCCAGCTGCAGCAGCAGCACCCACCAAGCCCAGTGAGGCTTTTGCTGCCCTGCAGCACAGTTCCATGGGCTCATGAGGGCATTCCTCACATGGAAAAGCTTGCACCCTTGGCACAGAGTATCAGCCAACAACCTAGCACAGGAATTGCTTCTTCTTGAAGGAGTGATGCACTGCAGACAAGGAATGGATTGGGCTGACTCTTTCTATTATTCATGATTTTTTTATGCCTCCATGAGAAACAGTCATGAGCAGAGTGAAACAGAAACATGGAGCTGTGTTTTCCCAGTCTGCTCCTGTGAGGGACATGCATTTCATCTACCTGGTTCCTGTGGGTGTCCACAGGATAGGACCTAGAAGCTGGAGTGTCTGTCCATTACTGCATTCATTTTAGCATTATACTCATATGGCTACATGAATTTTTTAGGATCCTGGCACAAGCAACCTGTGCACAGCTGGATACTACTCAATTTGGCCACATGCACCAAGGCATGATCTGTTCTTGAAAAAAACACTCTCCTAATCTATATTGAATGGAATAACATTTTTACACATAACTTGACTTCAAACATAAAAAGGGAAAAGTATGATCTAGTCAGTCTTGCCACAAATTAAATGGGCAATCCCAAACTGCCAGTTTTGGCTTAAAGAACTTGTTACTGCATCTGGCTAAACAGGATAATGGAACACCTGCTCCTCTCCTGATGCTAGTGAAACCTTCAGCAACATCTGCTAAGGACACTAAAAGTTCTGTAGGTGGTATTTTGCATCTTTTTAAAGTCTTGTATTTTTGTATATCTCTCTTTCCACTGCAATCTGGTTTTAAAAACTCCACCTGCCTACATTTATCAAGGGAACAGAGAGCAGTAGGCACTTGGCAGAGTGAGAGGAAACTTGCAGTGTCTCTGCTGAGATGATCAGCAGGTGCCTGAGCTCACTCCCCTGCCTGCAGAGGCCATGCAGAGCCCACACCTCAGTGACCACACACAGTGTGGGGCTGGGTCAGCACACGGCAAGTGAGGACAGCAGATGGCAACAACTCTGAGCCATCATCAACCTGCCCCGGATCTGAGCAGTGAACAATGGCTCAAAGACCATGTAATGATCCCATGAGCTAGGAAATGTGCTCCAAACCTCACCTGGGTATCCTGCAACCGAGAGTCAGCTGTGAGATTCAGCCTGACACAAAAATGGACGATTGCCTCAAAGCCACACCCCTGAGGAGCCTAGAGCTGCCACCAAAAAGGGTATTCTTGGAGCTTCATAGCTGCCCTCCAAGGCAGCACTATCTTGGTGTGTTTAGGTAGACACACCTAATTAATTTAATTCTATGTGAACAGATAAACAAGGCTTTGGGAAGAGACAAACTGGCAGCTCTGACCCAGATTTTATGCTCAGTTGTGGCATTATTCCTCTTTAATTTAGGCATAATAAATTATCCATCCTTTTACTTAGATCTGCTTAAAATGGGTCAATTCCAAACACAGTGCTATTAGAAAAGAGCACACAAATGATGAAGAGCTTGCATTTCTATCTAAAATGGCAGTGACAATAACTATAAAAGCCTTGAGCAAGAGTCACCAATTTTGTGCTACAAGGATGGAAGCAAGTAACCAAATTCATAGCATAATAAGATGTGTGTGATGAGCCTAAGGTGAGTTTGTTAATATGCAAATGAATTTACACATATTATTTGGGGTATTAATTTATATACATATAATAGCAGTATACTTGCTATGGTAACCACAGTGGGTGAAAATGCTGCAAGAAGATGAGGAACTCATTTGTGCCCCCTGCAAAATGGCAGGCACTTCTCTTACCTAGGATGATCTTGGAATTATCATTGGGGAAGTAGGGAACAGCCTGGAGGTTGGCCCAGGTGGCAATGAGAGCCTGAGGAAGAGTCATCAGCTTATTGCTGGACAGATCCAGGTATGTGATGTTCTTGACATAACGAGCAGCGTCAGGAGGGACCGAGGTGAGTTCGTTGTTGTGCAAATCCAGAAGCCTCAGCTGTGGCAGGCCAGCCAGGCTTTCCCAGGGGAATGATATCAGGTTGTTCCCATCCAGCCTCAGCTCCTGCAGACGCCGAAGGCCCTTGAAGGTGATTGCACTTAGGCTGGCCAGGGAGTTGTAGGGCATCCAGAGGTACTCCAGGCTGTGAAGCAGGTGGAAAGCCTCTCCTGGCACCCTGCGGATGGCTGTCTTCTCCAGCCGAAGCTTGGTTGTATCAACAGGGATGTTCACAGGAGGCAGGGTCATCTCTGGGTCATTACACAGCACTGTCCTGGTGGGGAAAGACAAGCACAAGCAAAGATGTGACTTTATTTTAAAAAGATTTGAAACCTGATTTTAATACAAGATTTTCATCTGCCTTTCTTTTTTCACAAGATTTCTTCTTGTCATTTCTTTCTAGCTGCAGAACTCTGCATTGTCCCCATAAATACATCAACTTGCAGAAATTCATATGTGCCTTCTGACTGCAGAGATCACAGTGTTGTGCCTCTCCTGGAGTGGTGTGAGTCCTAATCTGGCCCACTTAGTGTGTTGGGTTTTGCTATCAGTTTTTTCTTATGATAGAAAGCAGTGACAACATTCATGCACAACAGAGAATTCTAGTGCAAGTTAAAACAAACGGATCCATAAATTGAACTATAAAAGCCCTACAAAAGAAGCCTTACTGACATGTGGGAGGACAAGAAGTTATATAGATCAAATATGACACAGGAAGTCTGGTTTGAGAAATGAGGATAAGAAAGCCAACTAACAACTCCTTGAAATACTGTGGAGTAAGCTCTGCTTTACTATGGAAGGTGTGTGAAGATGGTAGCAGTCACTGCACCACAGGCACATAATAGTCATGGGAGTGAAAGCACAGCAGATTAACTCTTTGGAAAATGCTATACTGAAAGCAGGGCAGATTAATGTGTTTTAAACATTCCTCCCCATTTCCAATCTAGAGGTCAAAGCATGAAAAACCTGGGCTGCATTTTTGCAGCCTTCACACAAAAAGTTGTAACTTGGGATTGTAGAGAGCCATGAGAAACAAATGGAGACAAAACAGGTCTCTCAGACTGAATTTTAATTTGCCTATCAGCAAGTAGGGGAAGGCAAGTTCTTAACAAAACACCAAGCCACCTGCAAAAGCTAACAGATTGGATAGGTGGGTTCCACTCCACTTATTGAGTAAGACACCACAAGAAATGTAATATCATCAGTCACGTGATGTTTTCCTATCACACTGCCTATAAACAGAATATTACAAAGCTGTCAAAACCAGACTGGTTTTGGCTGAAAGCAATTATTCCTGTACTATCAGCAAAAACATACAACATTGCTGAACTGCTCAGGCAGTTTTATTAGATTTAAATGCTATTTGAGCCTACAGTTAAATTGTTAATTTATAATCAAAACACAGTACATTACTCTCACCCTACATTTTTATTGTGGCATTAAATCCTGCCCACCCTCTGTTGTAAGTTGACATTTTGAGGAAGATAAAAATCTATCAAATAAGAAAAATCCAGAAATCCACTTTCAATAAAACATTTTTCTTTGTGTAATCATGTCACAAAATGTTTACTAACAGAAAGACCATGGCAGTAGAACAGAATGCTTCTCATAGTATCCCTAAATTATGTCAGTGAGCACTAAACATTTAATCTATGGGATAATCTCCTTCTAGTGAGAAATATGAATTATAATGCAGAAAAAAGGTGCCATTATGCTCCTTAAGGGATTCATGGATATTTGTTTTATTCTGTATCTTACTAAGATGCACAACAGCTTTTTCCAGTCACTGAGAAAATTCCCCTGGGAACTGTGACATTTATGGAGCAATAATTGGCTCTCATGCTGTTGCACTCCCTTTTGACAATTGCAGGCTACTTGAGTCTCTACCATGCTTCTTACTGGGAAAGTTTCTAGTATTAAATCTATATGACCATAAAAGAGCTAAGAAAGTAGAGCTATTTCATGGGTTCCAAAATATTTCAGTTATAAAAAATTAATCCAGAAAAAGTTTATTACAAAGGATTTTGCAAATCCTGTATCTCTGTCACAAAACCTTTTCTGCTGTGAACCACACCTTATGAAAATATGGCCTCTATTTTCTTTAAGTCAGATACTTTGTGCTTACCCTTCAGAAGGACTCTTTTATAACAGTCCTCCAGAGAAATGTACGTACAATGGCTTTGCATCCAAAGATGGATGTCCTTCTGGTCTTGTCTTCTTTTTTTAATGCAAAGTTTCCAGTCTGAGAATGTACCTTTTTTTTTTCATTACTGTCTGGTTTTTTAGTTCATTCTTGTCTAAAGTCTATTGCTATGCCCTAAAATCTCCAGCTGAAGGATTTTTAAAGTAAATTGTTGGGTTTGGTACCACAACATGAATCAAATCCAGTCACAATTAAGCAACAAACCAGCAGAGCAGAATAAAACCTTTAAGAACCAGAACTTTCAGCATAAAGGCAAAATACTGTTTAAATTTCATTCCTTTTTTGCCATTACACCAGCAATAATTATGTCACCTCTGTTCTCGCAGAGGAGATGCCCAAACGCTTTCTCTGAAATCAGCTTACTGTGTTTTCAGAAGCTAATCCTCGGCAAATACAGCTAGAGCACAGAGCAACTGGAAAAATAATGGCCACAAAGCCCAGACACAACATTTCCTCCCGCGAGCATCCCTCCAGAGGAGCAGGAACACCCCCGGCCCCGCGCAGCGCCCCGCGTACCTGGCCTTGGTGCCCTCGCCGAGGCTGTGGAAGGCGCAGCTGCACTGCGAGGGGCAGGAGGCCCCCGCCCGGGGCAGCCCCGCCAGCGCCGAGCAGCACAGCACAGCCACCGCCAGCCACATGGCGACCTGGGCATACAGCACACCTGGCTCTAGGCAGCGTGGAGGGCTTCGCCTATTGTTGTAGCCATCGGCCGGTCACATCTTGTTAACTCCCTTTTGTTTTCAGCCACGCTGTGATCTTCCAGCCCTCGCTGAGTCCATCAGATAAAAAAGGATAGGCAGGGATTAAGGATGGGGACTTGAGTTATTTTCATGAAGGTGCTTATTGCTTCCTGGAACCGCACTAACGGCGTTTCTTCCTTCAGCAGCCCCGTCAAAACACCCTCCTCTGGCACTCTGGAGCTCTCCTGCAAGAAAAAAAACATATATTTTGGGGGGACCTACATCACAGGCAAAATAACTGTTATCTGACCAGGAATCAGCAGTAATTTGCTTCCTCACAGAGGTATTGAGAAGATTTAAAACAGTTATTTGTGCTAATGGAACGTAAGAATGTTCTTCTATCTAAGAACACTAATATATATATAGTGATGCTATTAAAAGGTTTTATTTTCTTTTAAAGACTCCTAGTTTGATAAAGCAATTACTGAACTGTTGGCAACAAGCCTGATACTGATAAACAGTTAATAACCCAGTAAAAATGTACATATTTCAGTTTCTTCCAGGGCTAGCACACACCTGTAGAGCTGACCACTGTGCTCTGTCTGGCTGATACAGCTAAGCTCAGGTAAGGGACCCTTTTGGGGAGTGCCACCTGATGCAGGGCTGTGTGGCAGGAATTCAGGAATGCTAAGAGAAGCTCAGTTCTGTCCTAAGGTCAGCTGAAGACTCACCTCACTTTTCCAGCATTCCTCCCTGTTCTGGACCTGTTGATACTGCTTTCCTTTTGAAATACATAATGAGAAGTTAGCACTCAGAAATGCAGCAATAACACACCTATCTATGTACAAACTAACCCGAAGGTTAATGACTGTGCTCACATCAGTCTTATTCCTAACAAAGACTGCTTGCCAGGATTTCTGGAGTGGAGCTCTTCTCATGCAGAGTTCATCCTGTGTTCTTCACAATGAAATTATGCTGGTAATTTTTCAATAATTCTGGGTAATGAACTTCCAAAGTTTCAAGGTAATCTAGATGTGGTTTGGGGCTTGTTATTAAACAGACATTTTATGGTGCCGTAGTTCCACATCAGCTTGTTTCACAAGTTTCTCCGATAATTAATTAAGGCTTGCAGAAATCATTTATTGAGACGATGGCCCAAAGGGTTACTTTTCCCCCTGCCATTTACACGTTCTACATTTACTGTTGTTCAAAGAGAAATTCAAGTATCCCATTATTTATTTCTGAAGAGATGAGACCATAATGCTGTGCTGCTCATTAACTACTCATAGTTGTTCTTGCATTGACTTCCATTAGTTTCCATTTCTAGATTTAACGATTTCTCAGTTCCCTTAATGATCTCCAAGCTGAGACCAAGCTTATTGGTTTTTTTTAGTGTACTCATTGGTCAACTTGCCTTGCTGCCCAGTCTGCCTCAGCTCAATATTCACAACATTGACTGAAACATCTGAAGTTAAATTCTACTTGAAAAGGCAATGCAATAGAATTAACCTCTTGCATCTATTTTTTTTTCAATGCATCTGATAGAGCAGTTGCCCTCCATTGGAGCTCTCAGATAATAAACTTGTAGAAAGCAGAACCGTATTGCAAGGTTTGCTTTCATGAACCTCAATTTTGCCTCACTAATGAAACATTTAAATTGCCACTAAATGTCAGGAGCAGAAGAAGCAAACTTAATTTGTAAAAATCAACAGCAATCAATAAAGCATGCCTTAGCAGAGCTAATGCTCTGCACTTTGTCAGGAACACTGCTATTTACTTAATATGATACAGTCGCTTCTGAACAAGAAAGACCTGGAGGTAGGCTGAGAGATTATTAAAACCAGATAAATAAAAGAGGTGACATTAACAGGTTTCGCATCTTGGAGTGTATTCACAAGTGTGTCTCTGAAAGGAGGAAAAGGGAGGGGAAAGAACCAGCCAGCTAATAACCCAGTTATGTTTTATCCACACTTATATGTTGGAGTTCTCCTTCCCTGTTGATTGTATTATGTTATAATCCAAATGATGTAAATGATAAGCAGCAAGGCACAGGTACACCCATGTCAGGCTTGATCTGAATGGCCAAGAGAGTGGGTCTGCCCTCACCCTGCAGAAACTCAACAAAAGGCTCATCAGGAGATGTGGAAACCAGCTCAGGTAGGCTTGGGACATAAGGAACTGGAGGAGTAAGAAGTGGAGAAGGAAGGCTTTGGTGCACAGGGAGCAGATATGTTCCCCTGGTTCATAGGCTTCACTGAATCACACAATGGTTTGGTTTGGAAGGGACCTTAAAAGATCACCTGGTTCCAAGCTTGCCGGGACAACTTCCACTAGAACTGGTTGCTCAAAACCCCATCCAGCCTGGCCTTGAACACTTCCAGGAATGGGGCATCTTTCTGTGGCTATTCTGTTCCAGTGCTTCACTGCTTCATAAACAGTAAAGAATTTCTTCCTAATACATAATCTAAACCTGTCCTCTGCCAATTCAAAGTGATTACCTCTTGTTGCTACTTGCCCTTGTGCAGAAAATCTCTCCAGCTTTCTTGTAAGTACTGGAAGGCTGCTCCAAGGCCTCCCCAGAACTTTCTGTTCTCCAGGCTGAAGAACACCAATTTTCTCAGGTTGCCTTCACAGGAGAGATGCTCCAGCCTCTGATCATCTTCATGACCCTCCTCTGGATTTGTTCCAGCGGGTCCTCCTCCCAAGTATGAGTATGATCTCCTTCCACCTACTGAACAGTTATTCACTCATTATGCTATGTAATGCAAAATGAATGCTCATTAGGTAATTTCCTTGTAAGTGCAGATGAAATTTATTTGAGACTTTAAAATCAATACCACATTTTGCAGTGCAGAGTAAAAAACATTGTTTTTGACAGATAATTCCAGTCCATAAAGAAACTAGTGGGAGTTAGGCTCTTTACTTACAGTTCTGTGCTCCAAATCATAAAAATTGTGCTCCTTGCTGTTTGCTTAGGAAGGGAAGTAAACAGTTCCTTCTCTGCTCCAAACTAAAAATATCAGCTGTAGGAAAAAACACACAAAGAAGCAGTCAGAAAGTGTCATTCATCTGATGTGTAAGGATTTGTTTTGCATTCTCTGAGAAGAACCAGATCTCCCTTTTATATTTTTGGTGTAAATAAATGCAAAGCAAATGCAGTCAAAGTCTACTATCAGCAAAGTTCAGCACATGGCAGTCTTTCTTACCTTTCTAAGGTGAGGTTGGAATTCAGAGAAAAATTTTTGCTTTGTATTTAATAAGATTGAGTTAATTATTTGACATCATAGTTTTTTTTTCCCCAGAAAAGGCAGAAACATTTTATCAGAAGATTTTCCTCACGAAGCTAAATCTGAGTGACAAATGCAGCATACACCACTAAGTCGCTAATTATTAATAAGGCAATTGGACAGAATTTATTTTTATTTCCTTTCTCCATATACTTAGAAAAATATGGAATAAAGCAAATCAAACAGCATACATTAGCATAAATGAAAGCCATAAAATACCTTATTATCATGATTTTGTATGAAAGATTTTATTAGCAGGCAACACAGGCCAGACAGTAAATCAATTTCATTAGGTAAATGCAGCTCCAAGAAGCTTCTGGCAGGACACTTGTAAAGTGGAAAATCCTTCCCACTGATGCAAGCCGAGAGCACGTTAATGCATTACGTCATTCTAAATTGGATCTTGCATTTAATGCTGATGAAGGCAGCTCCTTCCGACCTATAGGACCAAAGTCATTAACAGGGCTCTGGACAGGCTGAAGAAATAAAACAAACCCACACAGCTTTTGGCATGGCCCAGGACAAGTCCATCAGTGGTAATTGTTTTGTGCGTATTTACCTTGGTTGTTACAGGCAGTGCAGAAGAGCAGATGTGAGGGCAGACTCTGGCCCTTGAGGGAGATAAATTCACACACCCCCCTCATGAATGCCACACTTGACCCATTTCTGTCCATGCAGCAGAAGCTGCCCCACACTGGTCAGCTGTGCCCAGCAAGGCATATCCTGGCAGGGGATGGAGGGGTGTTAAACCAACCCACCCAGTGTCTCCCTGTCTGCTCCCTCTGGGCTCAGGCACCAAAAGAGGGTTCACCCTGACTGAGGCAAATGTGCAGTGCTGGGTGTCCGTGACACTGCTGCAGAGGTCCCAGGTCCCGTGGAGAAGGAGCCCCTCAGCAAGGTAAGCTGGACATAAACTCTTGCCTCACGTCAGGGGAGGAGTAGCCATCCACCATGGCCATAGCTCTTCTCTTCCACAAAGGCCCCACAGCACAGGCAAACTCCTCCAGGATTGGACATCCAGGACCCCGGAGCAAAATTCTCTGGGACAAACCCCTTGTGAACTTTGTGCTACAGAGGGAAAGCAGCAGAGGAACTGATTATCAGGGAGTTACCAAAACACACCTAGCACAGCATAAATGTCTGTCCAGCAGCATCATTCTCACTGAAAAAAGTACAATTCTCTGAGATGCCTCAACCACATCCACAATAATCCAGTTCAATTACTGGACATACCATGGTCATATCTGATGTGTTTTAAATGAGTGAAGCTTTCTTAGGTTTATATTCCTGGCCCCATATCTCTATTGTACCTTTATTGCCTGAAATCCAGTACAGTTCCCTCAGTTCAACAAAACCAGCAAACTTTGGGCTTAGCATCCTTAGCTGCATGACAGAGGGGGTCATGCAGTAATATTGTTGACTGCAACCACCTTTTCTGATTTCGACCTTAATAGTATTAGTCTAAGTCCTGCGGAGTCACCTCTGCTTTATTTTGCTTCTTCAGGCGTGCCAGAACTTCCAGCATTGTTTATCTGGCTCTTGAATGCAGATGGAGCACAGTGTTTTACACAGCAACCCTCTGCCCTCTTGCCATCTGACAATCATCAGCTTTCCTACTGATTTACCTGAATACAGCCCCAAGGTATTGCAGACTGAGGACATTACTTTGTGGCAGTTCTGGTAAACTTCTTGGGAGCTGCAAGTCTTACAGGGACCAAGAAAAGTTTTTGGAAAACAGAAGAAAACCAAAAAAAGTATAAAGAATGAGAAAAAGAAAGCTTTTAGCTTTTGTGGTTTTATTTTTAATGTTATTTTCTCTGCCCATTCCATCCAGTAACAGTAAACAAAGCCTAGCTCAGCCTAGATAATTAACACATTTGGGTTTTATATTAGAAAAAATTTAGATATGATTAATCCCTCTAAAAGTAAACACAGATCTTAAACTGAAGTTGAGGAAGGCTATGCAGAATTCAGGCTAAAGTAATGTTTGTGAGGGAACTATTAGCAGGAAGTTTGGGGAAATCCTGACACACAGACATTGGTAGAAGACTGCTGAGACAGACAATACTCCAGTGGTAGGAAAAAGATGTGCTTATGTCATATGTGGTGTAGAAGTTCACCTCCATACATGGTCAGTAGCATAGACTCATGAGGAATGGTTCAGGGACAATCATGTTGCTTTTTTACAAGGGCAATAATAAACAGGAGAGCTGGCGTGCAAATCCTCTCTTAATACAACTAAAGCCCCTCTTGAAAGCAGAGGGTGTTTTGATAACTGGGTACTGGTCTTTGAACTGTAATCCCTGGAGGAGTTATTCTGCTGCAGTGGGAAGGTCTCAACACCAAGGGGGAAATACAGTAACAGGGTTAGGTACATCCTGCATTCTGTAGGACTGCCCTCTCCTTCACAGCCCTGAAATACCTCACTATTCAGCAGAGAGACAGCATATTTCATCATACTGTGAATGTGCATATGACTCTAAAACTAGCAGGCTAACTGAAAGGAAAACACATTTATAGTTGCCTAAAATGCATTTTGAGGAACAGGTAATGGATCAGGGCAACAATTATACATATTTGATAACCATCATGATTGGTACATCCAGCAAAGACTAGGAAGTCTAGGATGCAATAAATGTTCTAGTAAGTCTATTAATTTTCTAGCCTGGATGGATATACATATATTTATGAATTACATATTCCATTTACAGTGAATTAAGCTACCTGTCTCTGGAGAGGTAACTCAAACAGTAGAGGCAATGATTCCCAGCTCTACAGGAAGTTCTGACTCTCTAAAGACTGAGGTGCAGCAGCAGTCAGGAAAGCCAGTCCCAGGTGCTGCATCCTCATGGAGCCAATCACAGGGCTAATGTGTGATATTTGGGGAGCAGGGGATGGCTCTGGGTCCTTTTTTGAGGAGATTTTTATACAGTACTGCTCTGGCTCTGACTCTGAAGTTGCCCCTCCTGGCTTTCTCACTTCCCACCGAGTTTACAGCGTCTTCATTTTTTGCACAGCACGGCCAAGGAGCTTTCCCCACATTTTATCTCTGACCTTGATGCTCTCTCTGTACTTACAAGTGAGCCCTTTCCTCTACCTTCCTCTGCATAGACAGCAGCTCCCATCCCTGGACCCCATCCTGCTCTGGTCCCTCACACCTTCCCCAGCACACTGGGGCTGCCACACCCATTCCCCAAAGCACAGCCACTGGCTCCTGCCTGCCCCAGCCTCCTTGCCCTGCCCAGGCCTTCACCACCACATCTTCCTCCAACAGCTCTGAGATACCTGCAGAGAAAATCAGATTGAGCAGAGTGTCACAGTGCCACACTTTCGAGGAGAAGGGTTATTATGTGGCTGCAAAGCACTTCCAAAGGGCTGATGCCTGCCCACACACTGGTGACTTTTCCCCTGCATGATCCCTCCTGTGGCCAACACCAGGTGCCTATTTACAATCTGGGTCATATTCCCTATCACTCCTACCAAACTGAAACAAATTTACACAACTGCAATTAGAAGGTCTCCAGACAATACACTTTCTGTTTCCTTTCCTTGGCAAGAAGCCTTTCCCATGAGGACCAAGATTCCCACTCATTTCAGTGATACCAAACTGCAGTTCTGGGTGACTGCATTCCCAGCCTGCTTCTGCTGAAATGCTGCCCTTTTTCACTGAAAGGCATATTTCAACTTAAGTCAAATTTGGTTAAACCTGAATCAGAAGAAAGGATTAGGAAGGCAGAGGAATAATAATACATCAATTTAGCAAAGTTCTTGCAGTGAATATAAAATACTGTGTCAGTGATTTGCATTGACTGCTTGAAGAAAATTCAGAGTGCAT
Organism: Alaudala cheleensis; assembly: GCA_013398995.1. Lineage (NCBI taxonomy): Eukaryota > Metazoa > Chordata > Aves > Passeriformes > Alaudidae > Alaudala > Alaudala cheleensis. The sequence continues at coordinate 23,656 of VWYE01007872.1, forward strand.
GAGCACTCTGTTATCTTTGCACTGCACCTTTTTTTGTTGTGCTTGTACCAATGCATATTTTACAAAGATTAATCTGCTCCCACCAAATCTATACAGTTCCATGAAATCCATAGGGACATCTGGCAAGAATACATTATCTTTTTTTTTTTCTGTGTAATCACTGCAAACAGATTAGTAACCAGTGAAATATTCTTAAGTGAGGGGGTAAAACGAAATGGATCTGTTAGCAATGCAGAAAGGAGATCAGTGGAATTCAAAATATGAAGTTCCAGGATAACATCAGGCTGAGCAAAAGACCTTTCCCCCTCAATTTGGAAAGAGCAAGTAGCTATTGAAAGTGTGCATAACATAGAAAGGGATCATTAAAAACTCCATCACTAAGGAGTTAATGAGTGTCTTTGGCAAACCTGTTATCATTTGCATGTTTTCCCTGACTTCACATGAATACACGATGTGAGGTTATGTCTTACATAAATAGGACAGAAAGGAAATGAATGCATTTTTACCAACTGGAAAAAGAACTATCATTAGAAGATTCTATCAATATTTATTCCTTATTTGCACCTTGTCTTTGCCTGAAGAAAACAATTTACAACCCGAACCTTTAGCTGAAGTTAGCAGCTATACTGGACCATTTATCATTCCATACTATCTCAACATACCCTTAGAAAGTCAGCTTAACACAGCATCAGCAAAGGCCTTAAGAGACTGATGCATAAAGTGACATTAATTTTACTTGAGTCAGATGCTGAACTGCCACTGGAAAGTTTGCCTGTGACTGACTTGTGTAATCAGACTCTGCACTGATAAATTAAATGAGATTTAGACATGGAAATTGTTAAGATACTTAAAAGCAGTCAACAAGTTAATATAATCATTCTAAGAAAGGTCTGTTAAATCCAAGGGGACTGTGGTAGTAGCCTACTTTCACAGAAGAAATAGTATTGGGATGAGCACAGTTTGCCCCACAGGCTTTAAAACATTCCACAAAAACTACCAGCAGTGTAACACATCTGGGAGATTTGCAGTGGCAGGCAACCAAAAGCACCTGACAGCCCTCAGGAGGGCACTTCACATATCTGTGTCCTTTATCCCCAGTCTAGAAGAGCTGTGCAGCTTGGTGTTGACAAGCACTACAATGAGCCATCCATTTGCAGAACTATCATGCTAGGAAGATTTACAGCACATTTACAAGATCTAGCACTATTTTTTTTTGCCAGAACATACAATGGATCACTATTAAGATGGTTTAGATCACTCATTTGCCATGCTAGGAGGCAGGACTGTCACCTTCTTTGTCATCAAGACACGTAGGTGAGTGAAAGGCAAACATAACAATGGATTTATGTGGTGTAATGTCATTTTACTCTGCTTAAACCAAACATCTGTATAGCCTAACAAATATCATGCCCTCCTGAATTCTACTTCAAAATCCAAGAGCATATCCATCAAGGCAATTACCTACATCAAAAAGAGCTGTAAATTGAATACCAGAGATCAAAAAAAGCACAGCAAGATGGTTTCATAACAGCCTTGAAGCTCTAATCAGTTCTCCTGGGCATCACACCCTTTAAGCACGGATTTCAGGAAAACTGCAAAAAATCCACCACTATCTCCAACCAACACCCCTGACTGTAAATGCACCTCTGAAATGTAAACTTCACCATGTAATCAGAAGAACTAAACAAGATCTGGTGGCATCTGGAATGAATTCCCTCTGCCTGACACCTCAATCAGCTGGGAGCCAGGTCAGCACAGTGTGGGGCCTGAGCTGGGGGAAGCTTATATCCCCTATGCTTATATCCCTTTTTGCTCCCATTTTGCAGTAGGATCATCAGGATGAACAAAGTTATGCATCAAAGAAGCAGTAACTATCATGCTGGTGGCACCTTGTTAAGGCAATGGCTGGAGGCTGGACAAGCTGCACACACTCCAGAACCACTATGGCAACAAACATCTCCAAAAGGACAGTAAGGTGATGCCTGTGAGTGCTCACCACTGAGCAGCTCACTCAAGTCCTTGTATGTTTAGGGCCATAAATCAGTCATTTGTGTTTGTCTCCAATCAAGCTGTGCCAGTGTGCACATTCATTTAAGCCTCAGTTACAAAGAGCAGAAATGTTTATATAGAGAACAGTCATTGCCAGAAAAATACACTGGCCAGTTTCTTTTAAAAAAGGGTAAGAGGAAGATCTACAAGCTGCAGAAATTATTGGTTCATACTTTTCCTCTAATTATCAACTCAATGAGTGCCCCTTTGTTTTTCAGGTCACTCCCCAATTACATGTTTCCTTTGTTCCACAACATTTAATTCTTTTCCAGTGTTGCAAAATTAACTGGACAGGTTTCTTAATCTTGTGTCTACAAAGAACTTGTTGTAATTGCAATGAATGCTTTCATTTTGCTGGTGTCTGAAATACGATTTGCAGGGGAAGGGGGAGTGCGGGTTGATGCTAGTCCCATCATTAATAACATTCCTGCAGGGATTGTAGTGCTGGGAGTAAAACCCCAAAGCTTTTATATAATAACAGCATGTGTTTGCACGTGAACGGCTCCTTTAAGAAGCCTTGGGCTACTGGAAGTAGAGAGATCCAGAGAAAAGGCAGCCCCAGAGCCATATCAGAGGGCAGAGGTTAAATCTTTTGGCATATTTACCATAAGAATGGTCGCTGCACACCCTCTCCCTGAAGGCTTCACTGAAATAGAAGTGTTTGCCATTGGCACTGCCCTGCTGGTAGAAGGTAAGTTCTGTGTGGGACCCTGGCAGCAATCAGATTTTTTTCCTCCTATTATTCTGGTTAGGGGGGAGAAGGAAAATTGAAGTGAACAGCAACATTTGTGGTATGTTGACCCTGGTTACAGTGGCTACATCACCAGTACTACTGGTGAGTAAATCAGGGTGAGCTGCAAGCTCTTTGCTGTGATCATCTGCACTCTATGCATAGCTGTGGCAGTGAAGTACTTGCTCCTCAGCTCTCTTCTCAGGACTTTGGGAGATAAAATTTTGTTATTGACTGCTAAAGGCAATTTTATCTTTCTCTGGAGAAAGAAGCTGAAATGACTGATAATCTGTCAATAAAATTGGACTGCTCGTTTTGTGGGTTGTGATGGCTGTCTTACAATCAAACATGATAGCTCAAAAAACCCCTGTAAACTCTTAGCATAAATCCAGGCTACATCAGTAGCACTGCAATTAATGCCTGCTGGTAACAAACCATAGCAACTGAATTTAGCCAATGTGATCTTTTCTTAAGGCATATGCCACTTCTTCAGAGACTGCTACAAAACTGTGAATTTATATCTAGCAAAGGCTTATAGCTAGGATTATGTTGGTGTCAGTCCCAGGGTCTGGGACTGCACAGTGCTGCTCAGAGGGGGATGTGGGACTTGTGGGGGCCAAAGGCAGAGGAGGAGAAGCTGTGAGCACCATAAGAGTGGGATAAATGCTCATCAGCTCAGCCCATGAACATGGAGCAGGAGTGCTCACCTTCGCCTCGCACCCGAGCTCATATCTGGCCACAAAGCTGGAAATGCTGTCAGACACTCTTCCTTGGAAAAGAGAGGGAAAATACTTCTCTACTCCTTGCCCAGGGGCAGGCTGCTGCCTAAACAGAGTCCAGGCTAAGCCTGGCTGACAGTCCCTGAGCCATGTGCAGAGCCTGGCAGGATCTGCACTCTGCTCCTGAAGGGTGGGAAGCAGCAGGGGGACAGGGACAGAGCTGAGGACTGGCAGAGCCCAGAGCCAGGTTCTGCTGAGGACCTGCTTGTGGCACCACAGCCCTGCCAGCCCTGACCTGTGCTGGGGAGCTGCACCTGTCCAAGTTCCAGCAAACAACCTCGTGGAAACCTTCAGTTAAAACTAGGTGTAGTCTAATACATTCATGGTTTTCTAAATACAAGTATTTTCCATAGGGTTTTGGGCAGAATGCACCCAGGAGATTGGCAGTAAAACTTTATTCATTTGGGTTAGAAGACCAAGCTAAACAACCAAGGATTGATTCACTTTCCGAAACACTCTGAGACAAAGGCAATCAAGACCTCTCCTTTTTTTTATGGCAACTTCTTAGTGCAGTTTGCAAAAACAAAGGTTGTGGTGAGGAGTTGTGTTCACTTTATTAAGTGGACACATTTGCTGATCTAAATATGAAAATTCAAAGCTTTATTTTTTAAATTTAGTAAGTTCTCTATTTTTCACTCATGCTGACCTTCAAGAAAGCAGAATCTGATAAAGCCTGAGGCTTCCAAAAACATGGAAAAGATAAAAAAATTCTGATATAGTAATAACTCTCCAGCACTACTCTAAATATGCTCAGAACACATCTCTCCTAAAGGCTTCTCTGCATTTGGGAGAGTTGACAGCAGTTTTACCCTGTGGGTGGGCAGAGAGGAAATAAAAACAGCAGATCTCAAATGGCTCCAAATATTTCTCCTGGAAATATTTTGTTATATGTTGTGTAATGATAGACACACATCACTTGTTACTATGGTTATGCCATCAGCCATTAATGCAATTAAGGTAGAAGCAGGATTTCTGACTAGAAAAAAATCATCCATCTTATGTAACTGCAGAATTAAGACAATAAGCATAAGTAACCACACTACTTTACAGAATTAGGGGATAAGGATTTTTGCTGTGCTACATCATTTCTTTTTCCAAGAACACAAAGACATAGAGCCTCTCATCTAACTGAAACTCAGAGACTGGATGTTGAGTCAGAGCCTCATCAGAGCTAAAATAATTCTGGTTGCCTTGAAAAGGGCATTAAAGGACAAAGCTTGAGGTTAAACCAGTGAAGGATGGGCTTCAGAGTGGCACAGCCCTGTGCTGGGTGAATAGCTCAGGTTGCTTGGATCCCTCTCTGAGCTGCAACATAAATTCATTTTTTAAATCTATCAGTGACTGCTTTTCATAATTAGATTATTCCTTTCCATGGATAGTCTATTGATGAGGGGCAGTAATAAGATTGAGCTGGTGTGATTCAAGCACTGTGAAGGCTACCCTGAGACAGAAGCCCAAAGAGAGGCAGGCTGACTGAAACATGGGGGTAGGATTTCTGTGCTTAAGCAAAACAGAATGTTCTAGTGGATATTAAATACAAACCATTCCTCTGTCAAAGTCAGGCCTGGACATGTGCACACCAGCAGCATGAGCTGGCTGTCAGGTCTCCTGAAGCTGCCTCCTCTGCATTCACTTGCTCTGAACCCTGAACCACGCATCCCTGCATGGAGCCTGGCAATCCAGTTTCTGTTATTATAACAAAAGGCAGAATTACAAATAAGATCAAACCACTTTTCCTCCACATGACTGATGAAGTTTGAAGCACTGGCTTGAGCTGTCACCTAGGACTTCTCTTCTGAAAGCCTTTGTAACTTGTGTGCAGACTGACCACTACAGATCTATTCTGTGTGCATAAGATTCCACTGTAATTATTGCTCTCTCATCAAAGAAAACAGCAGCATCATTGTAGATATTTTCCATTTCCAGTTGAGTCACACCAAACAACTCTGTCTTTCAGCCCTGCTTGGTTTCTGTCTGAATGGCTTGACAATTATTTCCTTCCGGAAAATCAAAGAGCTGCGAACGCCCAGCAATCTGCTGGTTCTCAGCATCGCCCTGGCCGACTGCGGGATCTGCATCAACGCCTTCATCGCTGCCTTCTCCAGCTTCCTCAGGTAGGGCAGGAAGCTCTCCCCAAAGCATGCTCACAGCAACCATGTGAATATTAACAGCTTACGTTCTAAGAGGTCTAACGAATTAAATGGCTCTCTTTCTGCCATAAGTCATAGCCAGCCTTCTTATTCCCCGTCTGAAACAGCAAAACAAAACCCTACATGGTTCTACTAGTTAGTAGAAAGTAGAAAAGCAGATATAATCACTGACAAATTAAGACTGACTAGAGAAGGCATTTAGCCAGACAGCTTTACCAGTGGTTATAGAAACTACATGAATATCAAAATATCACTTCGCTGACCCCAAATTTGTCTGCAAGTCTCTGTTTGTTGTGTTGCACTGACTTGCACACATTGACAAACTGGCTCCTCACGAAGGAGGCAAATCTTGGAGATCTGGATAACAGGGTGAAATGTAGATTTCAAATTTTAAAAACACCCAACTTTTCAATACACAGATTCTAGGTTATATTTTCTTCTCAGCATTGAGAGTACAAATAGCTGTTGTACCCTAAGAGACACCACAGCAAGAAAAATGCTGGCAAATGCCTAAAAGCAAGCAGAGTACCATCTTTCACAGTGTTTCACAGACAGATAGGACAAGCATATGCTACCATTGTACCCTCTCTGATGCAATTTCCAAACATGTCTTCACCTTTCTCTATCATTTTCTTAGCATATTCCTTGTGTGCTGACAGATACTGGCCCTATGGCTCTGATGGCTGCCAAATCCATGGATTCCATGGCTTCCTAACAGCCCTGGCCAGCATCAGCTCCAGTGCTGCCGTTGCCTGGGACCGGTACCACCACTACTGTACAAGTAAGGGCTGCAATTTACCTCACAACCTCACCCACATCCTGCAAAAGGCACCTGCCTTAGGCTTCTGAGAATCAAAGCAAGCATATACTTATTAATTCTGTGTCTTTATGTAAGTTTGTTTTTCTTACACATTAGATAGAGCAAATATAAACAGTTTCTCCAAAGGACCTCTTCCCATACAGGGCGAAATTATCAACCACCTTCAGGAGATATTCCCTCATCCAGATCACATCCAATCTGTGACCCTCTTGGTATGCTTTCTCTTAACCCATAAGTAATCTTTAAAACAAAATCCCAAATAAAATCCAATTCCTCATATTGAAGAAACACCTATTCATCTTGGGCTTTCATCCAACATCCTGCTGTGTACCAAACAGATCATCATGTCCATGCAGAGTTTACTAATTATAGATAAATTTGGTGTAAGCAGAGATCTGTCTCTGCAGAGAGGGTGGCTGGAACAGAGCCCATGCAGAGGCATGATTGGGCAGACAGAGCTCAGCAGCCCCCTTGTGCAACACACAGGCATTTTGGGGTGCAAGAGACTTTCTTCACCCACAGAGTCTTTCAGGCTCAGTCTCCCATCTGATTCCAGCAGCAAATGGCAAAACACACCCAAAGCACACAGGGAATGTGTTCATCCTGTTGATGATCCTGTTGAGGAAAGGCTGCCAACTTTTTTGTTCTGCATTTTTTGCAGAAATTCAGCTCAGGCAAAGAAATATATCTTTTCATGTCTAGACAAAGGCCCCAAATAATGCAAGCTGTAAGCTAAATCCATACCTACACCCCTTGGACACTGAAATGCATTTGGAGCTGGAAGAGGAGTATCTGTATTTTATGAGAGAGAACCAGAAAATAAGCATGTCTGGGAAAGACATTTTACTCTCTATCACATTGACTTTAATGCTTTTATGTCATGCACTCCTCTAGTCAAGAGCATACACTACATTAAGAGCACAAGCAGAAGGACCCTAAGGGCACAAGCTTCTTTACTTTGCTCAAATTCTTACTTACTGATGGCCAAACATGGCTCCTAGAGCGAACATTTTAAACAACAAAACAAAACGAAAATCCCAGAAGGTGCTCATGCCCTGTGGTTATTCCAGTAAAACCAGCCTCTTCTAGTTCAATTCTTCACATGCTGATTGCAAGGAAGATTAAGTCATATTTCACAGATGTGCTACACCAAGCCCACAGGCTACACTGTGTTCTCAATCCATACATTAAACTCCTGTTGACACTGGTGGGAGTTGCATGCCTGTACAAAAGGTAGAAAATACCTTTACCTAAAATACAAGGTTATCAGCCTTTTATCTTCACTCCCCAGGATCTGGTACCCCTTCCAGGCTCAATTCCATCATCCCCAGGTTTTTCTGTTATGTCCTAACAGTTTCCCAAGAAAACCTCTGTTGTGGTATTCATCAGTTTGGCACTTGATAGTTCAGTACCTGTATTTCTGGGAAGGAAGGGCTGATAAGCATGTAAGAGATTACTGTCCTGATAGGATAACTTGGGACTTTACAACCATGTTGGATGCTAATACCACGAATTTGTTCACCAACAATTTCTGAAAATTGACCAGGTTTTTAGATTTGGAAGTCAGCCCAGCCCTAAGACACAAAGTACTGCTTTAAAGCGTACTGATGACTAGATAAGTCACTCATCAGAAATCAGGCTGATATTGCTTGGCAAATGGAAGAAAATAGTATTATCATCCCATGTGACAGAGAAGATCAGGGTATTTTGCTCTCCCCCTCTTGTTTTTTTTTCTTTTCTTTTTTTTTTTTAATTCCAGGCAACCACACTGGGCAACTCTCTTTTCATCCCCTAAGTGTTTGCCTCTGGGGTCTATGAGGTGCTACTTCCACAGCAAAAAGGAGAGAACTAGAGAAATAACCTAAAAGTATGCAGTAAGAGCAGAAACAGCAGGGGAGTCTGAAGGGTATCAATGCCAATCTCTAGCAAGATGGGAAAAGAAGATTTTAAAGTTTGATCATTAGGGGGAAAACGAGAAAGAAGAAGTAGTTATATGTTAGTGCCTGACAGTGAAGAAGAAAAGGGCAGATTCTGAGGAATCTGTCTCTCAGCAGCCAAGCATTCAGGACAGAAGGTGACAGTTTAGATCAAGGTAGACACTGTCAGCTCCTCTCTGGCCATTCACACTCTATTCACCTGCCATTAGAAGTTTCTGAAGAGGGGAAGGATCCTGGTCAGTTTATAAGCCCAGCATAAAGTAACAGATTTAAAAGGAAAGAAAAAAAATACAGATTTTTAACTTGCATTTAAGAATTAGGTGGAAACAGAAAATCTGAAGTGATTTATATCCGTACTTCTCTCAATATCATAAAAGAGAAGTCAAAACAAAACCAGCAGGGATTTCACAGCATTCAATTTCTAAAAGTAGAATTACAGTGACTTTGATCTAAATCTTAACAACCAAGGTAACCTGGATTGTTACATCAGTATTCAAAGATTACCAAACTCACCATTTGCTAAAATTGCAGCTCTCAGCTCTGTCGAGTTCAGAGTAAGTCCCAAACTCCTGTGACTGCAGCCACCCTGCCACATTCCCTTCACCTAGCTTTGCACCTCTATCAGTTTTCCTTGACAAAATGCCCATGTTTATACAGATCTTGTGTTTTCCACTGAAGCAGGAGGTAATCACCAAGACAGTCTAAGATCACGGTGAACCACAGCAAAATAAAAAAACAAAAACAGTGGAGAAAAAAAAATATCCCTTAAATAGGTTATTTTAAAGAGCTTTTTACAATGATATGCACAAAAAGCAGCTATTACACATTACAGCTTTCTTATTCCTACAGAAAATTAATACTGGTGAGCACCAGTGGTGCTTTTTGCACTGCAGATGAAGTAGGTGCTAATACCTATTTTATTTATGATGATATATATATTTCCTTATCAGATTTTCGGATGCTTCTGTCTTTGACAAACTTACCTAATTTTAAATGATGCATGCCATTAAGTTTGGTACAAGCCATAAATTGTCCTGGAATATAGTATAACTTAATATTATACAGCTATTATAACTTAACCATTTGAAAGGATGAGGAAAAGGGACTATTCTTCCCCTCCATCATAGAAAATCCTGTTGACCTTTTATTTGAGACACTCCTTTTGAGCAGCAGACTGAAATCTGCCTCAGAGATGTATTTTTCAGCCTGTGAAAATCAACCAAATGCTTAAGTAAATCAGAAATCTTAAAAAAAACCCACTCATAAATGTTTCCACAAATGAAACCCCAAGATATAGTTTATGATTACATCACTAAAAACTGGTCTTCGTGATCAAAAGGATTAAGGTTCCATGGTCTGTCCTAGCACTTACTAAAGATTCGTCTTTTGGCATCACAGTTTTAACAATCTTTGAATGATGGGGGAGCAGTCTTTCTGTTCCAAAGCAATTAGAGAAATTGTTTAAAATTCCCTGTATTAATATTTCACTGTGTGGAAAAGAGAGGCTGCCCTTCTCAGAGCACAAGAGTGATTAGAGTTAATAGGACCAAACTGCCAGCACTGGCCCCAATTAGGAATTATATCTGTAATATGCTGGACCCCATACACGTGCATTTAATTGAATCAGGACCTACACGGCTTTTATATTAAATTTGATCAGGCCAAGGAAAGGCATTTAGGGTAAAGCAATGGCCTGCTGTGCACAAAAACAACTGAACTCCCTCAACTTGTGCTTTGCTCTCAGCCTTCTCAAGGAAGGACATTTTTGCCATGTGAGAACAGCTCAATTCTTTCACTGTTCTTGTACTGAAAGTGTTTTTTCTGAGTAAAACTAAAATAATTCCAAGATTGCTTGATTTTACATTCATACATTTTTAGCTATTTCTGATGTGTGTGTAAATATTTTCTAAAGGGTAAACCAGCAGCTAATTTCACCTGGTCTACTTCACCAATAATCTCATTTTGCAAAAGGTCAAAGCCAAAAGGAAAAATTTAATTTTGTTGGTTCTGATTCTCTCCTCTCCAAGCATCCAAAGTGGGGCCCCTTAAGTGACAGAGGAGGGCAAAGATGAGCTCAGCCCTGGAAATGAGGCTGTTGAGACATGCCTGGTGCCAGACTCCATTATTGCATAGTCCTTTTATTCTAAATCTAATAAGAAAATTGTGATCCCTAACTGCCACACAAAGTACCTGAAATAAACTTTTACCTACAGTTTTTCATAGAAAAGGCACAAACACTAAAGTAATAAGGTGCTTAGACTACATTTCTTCTTTAGACTGGGAGTTTAAGAATAATTACAAATTACTATAAAGTTGCACTTCTATTTCTAGTCCCCTAAATCTAAAACTATTTTTTTCCATTTATGTAATTCTATAGTCATATGATGTAAGTACTACAAAGCAGTAGTTAAGCCTTTGCAGCCAAAATATATCTTCTATGTAGTAATCATATGAAAGACAGATATTAGCAATCATTACAAAATTATGTTTTAAATTATTAAAAAAAATCAAAATTTTTTTGCAGGTACCAAATATAAAACCTAGAATATTCCATACAGGGTATTTTCTTTAATTTTCCTTGGTATTCAAATTGCAATGTGTACAATTGTCTTTTCCCATGATTAATTTTTGAACACCTGTACCAAAGTAATTTTCCCAGTTGATTTTTAATGCAATTCAAACTTTAATTTTTTTCCCTGAAGAACCTCTGGAAGATAAGAAAAAGGAGAGGAATGGAACCAGAACTCCTGTAAAAGGGCAGTTTCACTAACACCCTTTATTTTCTTTTTTCAAAATATACAAGAACAGTAGAACACAAAACAGCTACTGCAGAGTTTGTGGTTCTTCCTGGAGCTGCTGCCCTGGGGAGCTGCATTACTGTGTGGCCTCCAAATGTCCTTCACCCACAGATCAGCCACATCTGGTCCCAGGGCAGGGACTCACCTCACACACCTCATCCCCAGTCCTTCCCCTTGCAGGGAAAGAGCAGAATTGGCCTGACTCTTCCTGCCTGCTGTCACGATGCTGCTGTCTAAGGGCAGACAAAAAGATCGCTTGCCAGCCTCAGTGCAAATGACATCATGACTTGTCCCTAATGGGAGATGGGATTAGGAGGGAGTGCTGGGGAGAGTCACTGCTCTCCTTGCTGCTGCTGCTGGCGTCAGGGGCTGCTCAGTGTGGGCACGACCACAGACACCAGCCTCAATAACAAAATTATCCAGACCTTTTCACATGCCAGCACTGGGGCTAGCACAATATCCTGCAGCAGCAAGGAAGCCTGCCTGCCTTCTCCATGAAGAAATACTTCCTGTGTTGTCTCAAGTTTCCAATCTTTCCTTACATTCCTATGGTATTTGATGAAACTGGATGAGAAAGGCACAAGGGAACACTATATTATAGAATTAGAAAATAACTACTAATGCTGAGCTTCACATTTCCTGTTACTAAGTGGTAAGTGATGATCTTAAGGGCAGAATTACTTGTCCAGTAGTATTTTCAGAACAAGCTCTGTTCTCAGGTTGTATATATATATTCACATATATATTGATGACTAGTAATTTTAGAACAGAGTGTATTAGATATCCACACATGCCATGCACTCCTGGCCAGGCAGGAAGGAAGAAGGCAGGAGCAGGGGAGTCACATTTCTGATCTGACCCACATTCTGCAATAGGACTCTGTTTCTTCAAACACTGGTTATTGCATCACCCTGTTCATTCTACTCTCTGCCTCATCTGTGTATTTAAACACATTCCCAAAACACACAAACATCATGTTTGTAACAGCAGCTGTATCTGCAGCATGGTACAAAGCTGAGCAGCAATACAGCATTTGTCTAAGTAAAACACAAAAAAGGGAAGTGCAGTTTGCTGTTTGCTAAAAGCTTCCTTCATATTTTATGGAAGACTGATTCCTCCAGACTCGGGTCAGCTTTAGGATACAAAACATGAACAACTGCTTGTTTCTGCCTGAGGCCCAAGGGCCTGACAGCTGTTTCCAGTGGTTTTGTTCGGGGCATGGAGACCCCCTTTCCTCTTCCCACAGGGAGCAGGCTGCAGTGGAGCACAGCTGCCTCCATGATGGTGTTTGCATGGCTGTTTGCTGCCTTCTGGTCCGTGATGCCCTTACTGGGGTGGGGAGAATACGACTACGAACCCCTGCGGACCTGCTGCACCCTGGACTACAGCAAAGGGGACAGGTGAGGGCCAGGGCCAGCTCCCACAGGGGCAGAGTGCAGGCTGCCATCCCCTGGGATGGCCTTGGTGGCACACAAGCCCCCACCACTGTTTCTGGGGCAGATGTCCCTCCCCGGCAGCTGGCACAAGGCAGGCAGCACCCACGGCTGCCTGGACTCACATGGTGGCACACAGAACAGCTGAAGGCAGCTTCCCCTCTGGGAGAGGCTGGTGCTCAGCTTTCTGCCACTCCCTCACCCATCTATACACTGCATCTTGTCTGGGTTTAGGGCTTCAAATGCTTTCAGAATGCTTTTGGCTTTCTGCAGCCAGCACAGATGCCTGAGTAGTGATGTTTGGGTTTAGAATACAAACACCTGTTGTGATTTTCTGCAATACTATCCATCCCACACACAACAGCATGGCACAGCTTAACTGGCCTTCAGCAAATGCTGCACCTGAAGCACGTAGACAAAAGCAGTTTTAAAATTTGGTAGAAACTTACAGCAAGTTTACAGAGATACACTAGAATTGAATTAACACCCTCTTTTTTCTTCCCTCCTCACCTTTTCCAGAAACTATGTTACATTCCTTTTTGCTCTGTCCACTTTCAATTTCATGATCCCAGGCTTCATCATGCTGACAGCCTATCAGTCCATACACCAAAAGTTCAGGAAAACTGGCCACTTTAAGGTAAGAAAGCTCCCTGAACCTCTGTAATCACCTTGAAAAAACAGGACTGTATTCAGTAGAGACAAAGTACTTAAAAAAACCCGATTTCTTTCACAAAGACTTTGACTCAGCTCCTTCTGTCCTAACTCCCCAGTGCTACTTGAGTAGGAAGGTAGTGCAACACAGGATGGGGCCATTCAGAAAGTTCATGGAAACACCATCCTTGGAAATGCCAACATTTTACCAGACAGCCACATTTGCCCCAAACAGTTCCCCATCAAATATGGAGTTGGGCCAGTGATGCTGAAGATTCCCCTCCATCAACACTGGTCCAACTCTCCTCAAAAAAATAAACACAGAGCATACAGGATATTTGCCAATAGCATATCAATATTTATCCAGAGAAAATTATCTCAGAAAGGATTTTTATTTCCTGCTTTGCTACAGGCCTTTGGCTTATGGCTGAGGAAGTCAGACAGAACTACAGCTTTGGAAAGCTCAGGAAACAGACAGGCACCCCATGGGGGGGAAGGACCTTCCCATACACATTGTGTTAACACTTGGCTGAGGAAATTCAGGAATCCTTATGAGCTGGAAACAAAGGAATTGTTCTGGTGTGGCAGGTTTATGGGAATGCAATGTGGTGATGATATGAGTTGCTTGCTGAGGTGCAGGCTGCACAGTCTGGGGAACAATGCATGGCTGGTGGGCACAGCCCAACCCCTGCACTCAGTAAAGGCAGTCAGATCTCAAGAGAAATGTTATATTGACAGAGACAGTCAGGCAGATGTGTTTATAGCTGACTGGAATAAATACATGCACCCTCTATATATTTCTTGAACAAATCTCAGTGTTCATTATTATGTCCATTACTTTTTTCCAGTGAGTTTGTATGTACTGGCATGTGATTTGTTTCTCACAATACTCTGTAGCTGTGCAGACAAGTTACAGTGCAGAAAGTTTAAGAGTGAAATTATCACTTCCTTAGTCATTAATATTTATAAGATACTTGGAAACAGCTGGCCACAAACACCATGGATAGGGCCCTAGCATAAAGGACAGAGAAATCATCCTACAACAACACAGCTACTGCATCCATTTGTTGCACCAGCATGGCAGTGGCTTCACACTCCAAGACCATCTAGGAAGTGCAAAATATAATTCCTTTTAATCTGCTTTTAAATTTTTACATTGCTCTCTCCCCTCAACAGCAGTTACTGGCCATGGCTTCTGTATCTAGCACACACTGATTTAGCTGATCTGCCATAAGGAGTTTTGCCACCTCTGGCACTGCCCACCCATGCCCAGGATCAGGGCTTTGGTGCTGCTGCACTGTTCTGTCCCATGCCCTGTTGGCTGATCCTCTCCTGCTACTGAATACAAACCACGGTCCCACAGGATCTCTCCCATCCGGTTGTTTCAGTGTGTGATTGTGAAACACAAAGAAACCTACTGCTCTTGTTTTTCAGTTTAACACTGGTTTACCACTGAAGACACTGGTCATTTGCTGGGGTCCCTATTGCCTCCTGTGCTCCTATGCAGCAGTGGAAAATGTGATGTTCATTCCCGCAAAATACCGCATGGTACGTCAGTGCCACTCAGAACCCCAACAGTGACATCCTCCTCAGCCTCCTCTCTCTGTCTCCATGGAACAATGCTTGCTTACTACTGGGTTTACTTGTAAAAAAGTATGTAAGAATTAGTCCTTTTCCTCAAAGCATTCTGTTCATCTACCATTTTTTAGTGAAAACAGGTAAGCACAGTGATATAAAAGGCATTGCATTACTGCTTTGATGAGGCAAAACTTTGGGAAGTCAGAGGTATTTTTTTTTCAGCAGTTAGTTAGGGGTGTGTAACCTGCACTGTTCTGTGCCATGTAGAAGCTTTTTGTGTCCTTCCCAGTGTGAGGTACCAGCTCAGAATTTTCAGTTTTAAAGAGACTGTTCGTCTCATTCATATTTCTAGTAATTCTCTCTCCTCTAGGAAGCTCTAATTGATCACTCCTAAGGTTCTGCTGCCTCTGTTTTCTCCTTTTTTTCTATGAGTCTTGGCTCCAAAGCCACTCAGTACTTTCACATCAAGCCTTTCAACTGTCATTCCACGTCCCAAAATCAGCCCAGTTTCAGGTCACCAAATGCATTACTGTATTCAGTATCCCACATGAAATGTGTTGGCAACATCAGCCTGTTTATCCATCCAAAGGTGTCCATGACACACCTTTCACTCCTCCTAAATCTTTGTAGTCACTCTCAACTGAATTATCCCTGTTTCAGGTAGTGCCAATATCAGTTCTTTCTCCTGGAAACTGTGATTTCCTGAGTAGGGCTTCCCACCAGCCAAATTGCTTTTACTTCTCCCCTGTCTGGGAGTAGCAAGCTAATGCCATTGGAGACAGGCTTGTTTTGGTAAAGGGAAACTAAGCATAGGCTGAAATCAGCCCATTGCCTTCTCAGTGTGTTTTCCTAGTGACAAATATTGTATCTCATGACAGATTCCTGCCCTTGTTGCCAAGGCTGTGCCAACAGTGGATGCCTTTGTATATGCCCTGGGAAATGAGAACTACAGAGGAGGAATATGGCAGTTCCTCACAGGACAGAAGATTGAGAAACCAGAGGTTGATAACAAAACTAAATAACCCATTCATGGCATTCAACAAAATTACTGCGGGTACATCACTGAAAGCAAAATTCAAGAGAAAACTGAGTGCATTCTCTGATATGTGCAAAGGTGGTTCCACATTGGAAAGGCTGTGCATTGGCTAAAAACAACGACGTATGGAAAGAAAACCCTCCAGATAACTGTCCAAACCATCATGAGCTGCTTGTCAAACAAGCTGCCTTAAAACCTGTGTCAATTGTCAGCAGTCTCATTTTATATGTCACTGTGAATAAACTATGTGCTGGAAAGCATTTTTTTTCCCTCCTGATAAAGCTCAGCAAATTAACTGAAGCAGGATATTCATTTACCCAGTGAGGCCTCATCAGATCAATCTGTGCAGGTTGTCCATATGGTAATGCCTGGATTACTAGAAGATTAAACCAGTATCCAGCATTGACCACATGTCTGTATATATAGCTTGTTCATCTGAACAACTCATTTTCAGTGCACCCAAAACAGGAGTTTCCAAATTTCCATCATGAATCTGACATCCTAGTTCCATAAAAACATTTTAGTGAGCATGTTTCCCCAGCAAGGAATATTAGCTTGGCTCCTATTCAAATGAGTCACTGCGTGACATTCAGCTTTGTCACAGACTAAACTGCATCAGATTTTGCAGCTGCTGCTTAGCAGGACAATCAAAAGCTTATAGTCCATCATAAAAAACATTCATCTTTTTTTTGAACATTGAGCAAAAACTAAAGGGAGGCATGGGTCAGATTCTGATCAAAAATGTCATAAGAATAAAAATTACCTTCACATCTTCCATTAAATTCCCCTATGTTCTACACAAGAGAGCAATCACTGAATCAGTGGTGATTAAAGAGTCTGAGCAATTACAAAGTCATTCTCATAATTATCACAATTCATGTGTATTTCAAACTCTCAGAAATGTCCATTTTAGACACTTGTATTTACTCATGTTGCTCATATTGCCTATGGGATGAAAAACTGTCAGTTGATATTGCCTGTCATTACAAGATGTGTCTCAGAATTAAGCATTTGTAAAAAAATATGTGCATGACACAGATTAGGAGAGATTGAGTGCACAAAAAAAGCAAACCTAATTGATACTCACAGGGATCATATGGTTCATGTCCAAGCACTGACAGGGAAAGGGTTTTTGAAATTAACCCAAGAAAAAGCTGATCCATTCTTTTGATGCCTTCCAACATATTAAAAGGGAAACAAGTTGGTTATGACATACAAAAGGGTAGATGGTACAATCCTGCAAGCTAAACCATCAGTGGGTAGAAGGAACATTCCTCTCATGTCTAGAGATAGGGAATAAATGTCATTTTGTCAGCAGTTAACAGCAGGATCCCAGGAGATGTGCTTTGGGTCTTCATGAGTTTTAATCTGGTCACAAACTACCTGACAGAGCACTAAATAATGCCATGACAAAATTATGCAGAATAATGACATCTAATGCTGGCAGTTAAGACTCACATCTTAGGTACACATAATAAAGTGAACAGATGACAAAATGTTTGCACGGATAAGTGCAAAATAATGTTTCTGGGCACAAAATTACCTCTAAGTATGTATCTACAGAGACAGGCTCTGAATGTGCAATTATCTCCTTCTCAGGAGAGAGGCCTGGGTAGGTCTTACAGTCACCAGCTCCATTGCCAGCAGGGTCACAATGACAAATCCTAGAGCACTAAAAAAGGAGCAAGTAACACAACAGGACACACAGTGACAGCATTTGAAAACCATTCATTCAGACTTAGTGAACAGGGCACATGGTTTGGGTCATTCCAACTCAGAGAGGATAAACTACAGCAGGGCCACAGAGATGATCAAACCCAGGGAGAAGCTTGAACACAGTAGGGAGGAAGTGAAGGAGAGTGCTCTCAGAAGGGGTGGCTGGTGAGGAGAACAGATACAGGCTTATTGAACCAGGGATACAGGGCAGGAGAGAGGGAAGGATTGTTTGCTGCTCCCAGCATCAGAAGAATGATGGGACATACAGTATAATTAGTTTGAGATGTGCATTTTCTGAAGTTAATAGTTTGAGGAGTGTTCTTCATGTCTGCCTGCTGAAACACATTATGGCTTACATAAAAAGACTGTAATAATCTAATAAATAACAGCTAAAGACAGTTGGTTAGGGACTGAATCCCTTTGGCTTAAAGGAAGCATACACCAGGAACTCATCTCAGACTTTGGCTTAGTCCATTTGCAGATTGATTTTTTCCCTTGCTCTTACTACAAACTTTTTAATGTGGGAGTAAAAAGCAGCAGAGCTGTTTCTTCATTCTGTTGGACAGCTACAAACCTAAAGGTGCCTCTGCTTAGGTTTGTGCATTCTTTTTCATATTGATTACTGAGAAGCAGTGGTGGGTAAAGCTGAATATCATGCCTTAGAGAGCATAACATTGGTAAGTGGTATTCAAGCCTTGAGACAAAAAGGGCCTCTGTCCCAAGCAGCAACAAAAGCTGTCCCCATTGAAGAAATGCAAGGTAACACAGTCACTGAAACCTCTCAGACCTAGGGCTGGTGCAAAACTTACAGATGGACTGTGAAGAACACAGGATGTGTTCATATGGCCAGAGCAGTGCCAAAAGCATGGGACTAAGCAGAGGCAGAGCAGTGCATCACAGTGAGATGCGACAGCCTGTCCCACCCAAGGGACACAGACACCTCACTTCAGATGGCTTTCTGTGCACTGTGTTTCTCCCATTGGGTCAGAAATCCCACCTGGTTTCACTCTGCACCTCTAAACCTGAAGATGTACACAAAACCTGAGTAATTTCTCCCTGTCATTTATCTCCCCCCTAAATATCTTCAACAAATGCTTCTGAGCCAGTCAGGTCCAGAGCTGTCCCAGCCTGAGGGCTCCTTCATACAAGCTCCTGATTGAGGGAAGAGAGGCAAACAAAGCATTTGAACAAACTGCTCAAATTCTACTTTAGAGCCTTGGCTACTGACTTCCTGCCAAAGAGGGGAGGAATGGGGGTTGCTCATATCTCATGTATTGAATTAAAAAAAAAAAAAAAGAAAGACATGAAAATAAACACTAGAGTTTCCAGGGTCTGGTCACCAAGATCTAGCAGTACCTGATAAGTGATTGCTCTTCTGGCTATGACTAGGTCTCACCACTGCTTTATCCACATTAAGAAGTGGCTGATGATCACTAGCAATGGCCCAAACAAGTGTCCTGTGCTTCAGGGAAATGTCTGAAAGCAAACTGCAGTGCATCAAGAAGCCAAACACAAACTTCCAGTTAATTACACAGCTTATCCTTAGCACAGTCAGCCTTCATTCACCACAATGTGCTGGCCCAGTGCCCCATGGCACTGCTGGTTGTCCAGGTCTTGCCAATAAATATCTGTTACCATCCTGATAACACCTGTCACAACAAGGTATTATCTTGAGTAGTTTAGGCTGAAGCATACAAAATCCCATCATGTTTTTGCACTCAGGAGAGTCCCAGATGGCTAGAAACAGGATTTACATTATCCTAACCAAAGTACAGACCAGAGGGTTATACAGGGGATGCAAAACACTCCTATACACGTAGTATTCCACCTATTCTCTAAACCAAACTGCATAAGAGCAAAAAAATGGAGGCTCAGTTTAAGCCAGTACAGCCAGTATGAACATCAGTGATTAATACCTGTCCTCTCACTAAAGATGAGAGTGACTATAACAAGTGTGTGCCCACTGTTAAAAATAATTAAATGACACCTCAGGTTATGTCACATTAGCCACTGAAACCCTTTGTTGGGGACAACCCAAACACAATAGAAGTGGAAGGTGGGCCTCTCCTAAGGCTTCAATGACCTGATTCAGTATCCAACAACTCTTAACACCCACTGATCTGCAAAGTTATATCCAGTATCATTTAAACACCCCACCATCCCTATCCCTCTCACTGGCTAATTAATTCTGCTCATTTGTGTCAGAGCATTTTGACACACTGATGAAAAACAGACTTTCAAAGAAAAAACAGAAGTCATTTTTTCCTCCTTATCTCTAGATACAGAGTGCAATTTCTTCAGGTTTTCTTTCAGCAGACATAAATGCCTCACACTCCAAATAGCATTTCATGCAGTTCTATTTCCAAGGTTATTAAACGCCCACAACTCCAAATGAAGTTACAGTGTCCTCAATAATGCTGCAAATCCAGATCTTGCTGACTCAGCTTTAGCACACTGCCCACACTTACAAACACTCTACAGTTCAATAAAAGGGAATTTTCAGGCTATTTTGCAGTGCACATTCCTCATGTGCCTCACACATATTGGGGTGTGTTTTTCCCAGCAGCCTCAGTACAGCTGATGGGAGCATTACGCAACAATTCAGCAACAGGGTCAGTAGAGGAATCTGCACTATTCCCAGTCTATCATCATGCCTTTTGGAACTGCATTACTGTAAAACAGGGCAGTGAGCTGGTTATGCCATCACGGGGGAAAAAAAAGGACCGACAAAATGTTAAACATGGACCCAAGTGCTAGTGATTGGTTTGGTTCAACAAGGTGGGATACAAAGACAAAGTGTTAACTATAAGAACCTTATAACATGAGGGATGGCAAGTGCTAGTCACAAATACTCATCCTTCCTGTTATGTCTCACTTAAGTTTCTGTTCGTGTTTCACCTGCAAGGATGACAAAGTAGAGGCTCACACCTCAGCCCATGATAGTGAGAGTTTACATGTTGGTGTTTAACTCCAAAATTATTTGGTATCATCTGCCTTTTAGTCACACACAAGATTGTTCAACAGAGGATTACAGTCAATGGTCTGCATGAGCGACCCTGGCCAGGCTAACACAGTAAATACTCAGAAGGCTTTTTGTTATGAAAACAGGCTCTGCAGGGAAACAGGGAGGGTGGGCCTGGTGCATTAATATTCTGTAAAATAATAAGAATTTACAAATGGTGAACACATGTGCCTACACATCTATATTTGGTGTTGTTCGGAAGTTTACTAGAGTAATCTTTTGTGTATGTCATTAAAAGACAAAAGTATCCAATAACAGCACCAGGAAGCACAAAAATTC
Organism: Alaudala cheleensis; assembly: GCA_013398995.1. Classification (NCBI taxonomy): domain Eukaryota; kingdom Metazoa; phylum Chordata; class Aves; order Passeriformes; family Alaudidae; genus Alaudala; species Alaudala cheleensis. The sequence goes on from VWYE01007872.1 coordinate 44,634, forward strand.
TTCTCAATAAGATGCAAGTCTGGATGATCATTAACAGAGTTGAAACTGTAAATGTAAGATTTAAGAATTATTTTTTAACACTTTGAGACCCTTGGATCTCTGCAGACTGTAATTTCTTCCAGTGTTTGCCATGTATGAAATTTTCCAAAGCAGGTTTTGTTTGGAACAGAACATCAGGTCACAGAACTGTCAGAAGAGGAGAGCTAGTGCTGTGCTGGGCTACAGCTTTTCCTTGTTTCAGAAGAAGCAGGAGACAAGCACAGGGCTCACTGGTTAGGAATAATACCCCTGAGCAGGGCCAGAGAGGTGAGCCAAAGGGAGCTGCAGAGCTGATACCTCCTTGAGAGTCTGGCCCCCAGAAATGGTCAAGACAATAAAGATTTTGCACCAAAGTGCCAATTTAATGTATTTCAGATGCAAATTCAATTATCTGTTTTAAAGGAATCTAATTTTAATTAACCCAGGTCTCAAATTATTGTAAACTAATTAAACATTGTTTAGAAATACATTTCAGAAGACAATATACCTAGTTCAGTAGGTCTCTAACGGTAGAAAATGTGCTTTCTTTGGCAATAATTTATTCTTGGAAATTAGAAAAATAATTGTGTAGCTATAAAGCAAGGCCTAATCCTTCTTTTACAGTGCTGTCAAAAGCCAAGTTTGAAAATAATTCTTTCTAATTATTGTAGTACAAGAACATGACTCTAGGAAGACAAACATTTGTGTCCTACAAACATATAGCTTATTTTTAAATGGTGACAGCAATTGTCCACTTACAAACAGGCCAGCTTGGATGGGCTTCTGAACAACCTGGTCTGTTCAAAGGTGCCATTGTTTAAGACAGAGGGTTGGAACTAGGCAATCTTTAAGATCCCTTCCAAACCAAATCAAGCCATTCTATGATTCTATGTTGTAAAAACCAGCAAAGAATATTATGCAAGTAGAAGCAGAAAGCAAACTTACAAGTGCTACAGCAAGAGGGCTAAATATTCAATGATCTTGACAGTGAAAACAAACTGTAATTTGACAGGCGACAGTTGGAAGCTCTAATTGCTGGAGAAGTCACTCTTCTAATTGTCTTGGTGAACAGGGAGTTTTTCATAGTGTTCATTGATTCATGTCCACTGTCCCAAGATTTCTTCCTCTGAACCACACTGTGAGATGCTACAGCAACATTCTGGATTTCTCTATCAATAAGCTGACCATCATTCAAAGACAAGCAGTTTTGCAAGCAAAGTAAATCACACTGGATGAGAAACCAACTGCAGAAGCAGCAGCTTAAGGATACTATTAACTACAGATGGGGCAGGGAAAATGCTGTCAGACAAAGAAGAAGGGCAAACCCAATGCTTTGGTGGCAATATTTGTCAGCTCTCTCACTACTGAACCAGAGTCAGTTCAACCTTTGACGCTGATCAGCGCTCTGCAGTTCTGCTTCTGTCTCAGCAGCTAATGAGTGGCAGCATAACCTGGATATCACATGGGATGGTGCCTCTGATGCATGGATTAAATGCTGCATTTCCCAGGGAACTCTGAAGCCTTTACTAGGAAGGTTTCAACTTTCTTGAAATAGATAACAAACAAAAATCTTAATGAAGACAAGACAGTGGGCTGATTTACTGTTAGTCCTTTATCTGCAAAGAATCTCCATATTGAGATATTTGGCATGGGCATCCTCCATCAGCTCCTGGAAAATGGTCCCCAAACCTAAATTTGGTACGTAAGCTCTCCCCAAAAATTGAATCCACACAGAAAGTAAGGAAAAACAGCTGAAACAGACTATAAATCTGAAAAGGGGGGGGATTTTTTTTTCGTGTCCTTTGTCAACACACTGAGCCACTTCACTGCAACATGTTTTCAGCAATGATTCAAAACCTGGGACTAAGCAACTCATTGAATTATTTAAGCCAGAAAAGACCTTCCTAGAATCACATTCTTGTACTACCAATTAGGATTAATTATTTTTAATTAATGGTTGGACCTGGATTTGCCAATTGAATGAGAACAAGTAACTTGGAATTGATTTGACTTGACTAGATGCGAAGAATTTTATATCACGGTATTTTTTTCCAGGACAAAATGTAAAGACTCATGTGTTCCTAGTGAAAACTTGAATTTCTCCGGGGTACTTGTAAGAATAAGTAAAATACAGCCAATTACAACTTTTATGGAATTACCACATAACATATTCTCTGAACTGAATATTAGGGTACTGGCTCTTAAAATACAGTTCATAGGCAGATACCACTGAATGGGGACATTTTAAAACCAGAGACTTTATTGACTCTTAGTTTCGCTTCTCTATGCTATAGTCCCATCTTCAGGTGACATAAAACTGTGAGTAGTAACAACAGACAAGCAAATGAGCCATCAGGGTAAATATTTGTAACCTGCAGAAATATATTTTGGTAAGATCAAGTGTTTGGGATCCAAGAATGGCAGTTGCTTATATTTACATGATAGAAGACTTTGCTTTGAAAAACAGAGCTCAGAAAAGGATTTAGGGGTCATTATGGATAATCGCCTCAATGTAAGCTGTCTGGGCAATGCTGCTGCAAAAAGGACTAATGAGATTCTTGAATATGGGTGGGAGAGAATAATATGAAGCAGAAATAATGAAGGATTTCAGCATCATTTGGCAGTACTGCCAAGACCCTTACTAGGTTACTGAATGCTGTCCTAGTGTCTGCATTTTAAAGAGGATTTGAAGATATTGGACAGAGTTCAAGTGAGTGTCACAAATGAATTCTCTGGCTTTAAAAAAAAAAACCCCATGCCTCCTGACGTGATGGGTAAGAAGCTCACTGAAGAGAAAGCACAGACATACCTTCCTCACACTACATAGGTAATTGCTCTTGGGGAAGACACATGTGAGGCACTTTCCAATCTGACTGACAAAAATCCAATGAATAAAAGTCGAAGTCAGGAAAATTCAACCTTGAAATAAGGGGAAATTTCTCAGCAACAAAGTAATGAAAGGTAGAAACAGCTTACCAAGGAACTAGTGAAACCACCATCACTTTAGACACAGACAGATAGCTCTCAAGATACACTTTTGGCCTAGTTTCAGACTAGATGATTATGGTTGTCCTTCCTGGCTCAGTAAGCTGTGACCCCATAGTTCCCCTATGCACAGCTTGATTTCCTCAGCCCTTGGTGAAACAGGACTGCCTATACTGTAATCAATGTGCTTGAGCTTTGAGCCATGATGGCTCAGATGGTGCTACAGGGGCCATGACTGACAGGGATGAAGGGTTAGCACTGTGGGGGTCACACTGGCCTCATGGTCAGGGAGAAGGGGTAACCTTATATTTTGTTCTGACATAGACAGTCAGGCAAGGTTTTGATAGCAGGTGTTTGAGAGATCATAATCCCTTCCTAAGGATGCAAACCAAGTGTAAAATCTTCTTGGGTAGCAGTGGAGAGTGATCAACCCTTGTGAAACTATGAATGCTTTCCTTTACATTAAGGTCAAAACTAGCTTGAAACATTGCCCTGCTTTCTCCAAACTCATACACATAGCACCTGGAAAGTGGAACGCATCACAGATGTGGTCAGATCTGATCCCAATGTGCTTGCTGAGTCACACTAGCCCAACTTCACTGGTCAAAATTTAGAAGGCACCAGGTGCTTATTCAGAGGCATTCTCCAGGGGAAACTGTGCACTGGGGAGCATTGTAGACAGGCAGATACACCTGCTGTGGGACAGATAGGTGGGGAGAGCAGAGTATCAGCCCCTCTGACACAATTGCCTAAAGATGGCATTTGAAATCAAATGTAAATAGCAGTCATACTTATAAATACAACACATAAAGCACAAATGAATTTCAACCTGAAGCATCTGTGAAAAAAACATGGTTTTCAACTCCAGTGAAACCCCACTCAGCAGATGAAATTAGAAACATTAATCCCATGGCATTGTTCATAATTAAAGGCTCCATCTACCACCAAACAGTGCTTTGAAATAGGATTAGGAGGAAATTAAAAGAGAAGCAAGCACTGCAAGCATCAGTAAGACAAGCAATACCTTAGTGCCTTCTATTACATGGACAAAATTGTAAAATTTGTCCTTTTGCAGTTGCTCTTACTCAGAATTCATTACCAGCAAAAATGAGAGTATTACAAACAAAATCAAGGAATTCAGGACTAGAGGCATGTCAGAAACCTATCAACCAACAGTCTTTGCTTACATTGAGCACTTATTAACTTCTTTCTGCTATAATATTTCAGAGGCCTCAGCTTGCCACTTGTTCTTGGTTTTGGCTGGGTTAGAATTAATTTCCTTCATAGCAGCTGGTATACAGCAATGTTTTGGATTCAATGTTTATAGTACAGGGATGCACTCCTTATTTATGGCTGATCAGCATTTACACGGAGCCAAAGCCTTTTCTGCTCCTCACCCCACCCACCAGTGAGGAGGCTGGGGGTGCACAAGGAGCTGGGAGAGGACACAGCCAGGACAGCTGACCCCAGCTGACCTGAGGGATATTCCAGACTGTATTACATCATGCTCACTTTATAAAGCTGGGAGAAGAAGGAAGAGGGGGACATTCAGAGCAATGGCATTTTTCTTCCCAAGTAGCTGTGACAAGTGAGGAAGCTCAACTTTCTCAGGGATGGCTGAACACCTGCCTGCCCATGGCATGTGCTGAATGAATTCCTTGTTTTGCTCTGCTTATGGACATGGCTTTTGTTTTACCTATTAAACTGTCTTTTATCTCCACCCACGAGTTTTCTCACTTTTACTCTTCCAATTCCTCCCCCTCCCACTGCGGGGGGAGTGAGTGAGCAGCTCTGTGGGGCTTACTGGGGGTTAAACCAGGACACCACTGGATTCTGCTCCATTGATTTACCACCACAAGAGAACACAATGCCTCAGACAAACATTTACAAATAATTATCCAAAGGCATGGTGTTCTCTCCTCGGATGTCTCTAAATAGTGCCTGTTGTTTTTGTGGCTGAAAAGTATTTGTAGATGTGGACAAATGACAGGATAGCAACAAGAAAGTGTCATCCTGTGAGAAAGGTGCCATATGGTACACAAATCCCATTAAGAGGGTTTAATTGTTATTTAAAAGCCTACAGACAAGCAGGAATTAAAGGGAGCCCAGTTCAGACATTCTCTGGATGCCGGTTTTGCTTCAGTTTTGGTTGCAGTCAGATTGCAAGGTCCCTTCTCCTGCTGGTAGCCATTACATACAACTGGAAGGATGTGGAATAGGAAGCCAGGGCTGTGCATTGTATCTTACCAAGTCACCAGGCTCCTGCAGTGCCTCAGTGCCAGTCCTTGCTCAGTCACACTGGCAACTGAACTCAGAGAAGCTTGTTCATCTATAACACATGATGGGAATTCCATGGTTCAAATTTGTTTGTGCCTCTTTTCAGAAGTAGCCCACCCTCCTGCCAGAGTCATAAGGCCATGGCTGCAAACAGCATTACTTGTCACTAGTCTGTTTCTTCTTTCTTGGGTTCTTGGGTTTTTTTTTTCCCTCTCCAGGTGATGGAAAAGAAATGAGCTGGGAGGTCTTTCCAGGGGAGGTGGCTGTCCTGTGACCAAGGGGCAGTACTGCAGCTGCAGAGCTGCCATCTACACTGGTTCCTCACAACCCAGCCTGGCCTTTCTTGTCATGGAGGAAGGAATATAGATGAGGAGCTGGCTAACTGCTGCCTCCAGCAATCAAAAATTATGGCACAGGGCTGGCTTGCCAAGCTTCAGGCAGTGGAAAAAACTGACCTCTGAAAATGTATCCATCAAGGGTAAAACTGAAGTGTCTAGTTTGATTTTATTAAATTGGTGTATGGAAATAGTGCACAATTTAGAATCATAGGCTTTGGTTAAAGCTATGATTGCAAGGTTTTAAGCAGGTCAGGGGCCCAATTAAAAAAAATTAAGTCCACAAAATTTAATCCCTATGTACTTTTTTGCTTCAATGTGACTCTCGTTAACTCCCTAAAATTAGATTTTTAATCTCAGATTGGCACCCCATTCTCTGCCACTCAAGTAATACAAGCAGTGAGAAGATTATGGCCACTGATGTAGTATCTATTTTCCTATAATCCTTTTAGCACCATAAATGCTAAATATAGCATCCAGTTTAAATTAGTTTTAACCTCAAGTTGACTCCAGTTAACCATGAAGGAACAGTCAGGAAAAAAAAAAAAGGAAAACCAAAAAAAAACACACCCCAAAGAAGGCTAGAAAGAGTAGAAATAGTCCTACACTTAAAAAAAAGAAGTGTATTAAGCTGTTCAGTGCATATTAACAGATGACTGCAATAGTGGTGAATTGTCAACAGCTTTTTGAAAATCTGGGGACTTGTGAGCCCTTAGTCTGCCACACATGAGTAGATTGGTCACAGAAGTTACCCATACAAACAGCCATCCCAAAAAGCACAACAAGCAATTGGGGCTGCTCCTGCAGCTCCTTATTCCTGACTATAGTTACAAATAATTAATGGTGAACATGGAGGCATTTCTGTGAATCAAACTCCCACTAGTTTTTCCAGGACAACCCTATGTAGGCATAATGAGACCTTCACAGGGAAAACTGATACATCCCCTAACTAGGGGAGGACCACCATTATAAATGAGTAGTGAAAAGAGCTAAAAGAAGCTCAAACCTAGAACAGGAATGACTTCAGTAAAACAACTGCAGAGAATGAAGTCTTTTGCTTGGCAATTGCTTCAGGAAGAAATAAGTCCTCGGCACCAAAGCTGGGGTTTCAGGAGGTCTCCATTCTTGGAGAGGGATACCCCTGAAGGGTCACAGGGAGTGGGTGCCAGCTCCTGCTGAGCACAGCCATCTTTACAGCTGCCAGAGCCAGATCACTCCCTGCATTTTACCTCGGACATGGATAGGTTACATACTTACTCCTTAGCATGGGCATTCTATTTCTGCCTCTGCAACAGCACTTACTCTGACCTGCTCTGTTTTTTCTCCAGCCAGTTTGCTTAAGGAGCGTAACAGCAAATGAATCCCAAAACCAAATCATCCTGAAGTAAACAACCATATACCATTAAAGTTACAGGTTCATCTCAAAACTTAATACTAGATTTAATAAATCTGCAATTTCTCCACTTTTTACATTTGCCCTTTTCAATCATCACATGGAGACAAGGGAAACCCACCCTCAGCAAGCCTGGCATTTTTTCATCCTCCAGAGACAGAATGACTGCCAAACCCTACTCTGGCATGGGAAACATCATAGAGATGGAAATTAAAATATATCTGATTGCTTCTGCCTGTCCATTTTGCTTCAGCTTGTTAGGAACAATTAAACAGATGCCTAATGCTGAGCAGTAAAATGAGTGCCCAGGAACTCTTCCCACAGTTTTCCTCCTTCACTTGGAGGACTGCCACATGCACAGATTGCGACATTCTCAAACGTTCATTATTGAGACACACTCATCTGCTAAACACAGATTAGAAGGAGAGGACAGACAGAGCTGGTCAAAGGAAAAATAATGAATCAGGGAATGTTCATGTGTACTGTCACAACCACTACCAAAACATGTGGTGAGCTTCGGCTTAAAAAGCTATGAAATCTCAGCAAAATAAACAAACACATTGATGAAATGGAACTGGGGTTCTACATCAAAAGCAGAATCAAACTGGCTCTAGGCAGGAACTCCAGAGCCCACAGTACTCTCATGCTGCTCCCAGAATTTTTCCTTAAGATGCATCAAATTTATTTTATTTTCTGGAAAGGTTGTATAGTAGAAGAGTAAACAAAACATTTTCAACTATACCTCACTACAAAATCAAGGAGCAATGAGACAGCAACCAGCATAGGTCATATCTGGAGGAAATATGAACTCCACGTATTTATTTTGAGGCTCCTTAGGTTAGACTGAGCACCTCATGGACCACAGCAGGAGTATCACTACCTGAGGGGCACTCAGTCTCACTGAGATATGAGGGGAGCAGCAGCACCATAGAGAGCAGGGGGGATACCAAGGTGAAAGGACACAGGGGTAGAATCACATACTTAGAGGAGAAATGTATTCAGTTTTGCTATATTGCAAACCTATTCAACTCCTGACTTCAGCAATCTCTTTCACTCTGGACCAAACCCCTACAGTAGGTGATGGATCCCAAGAAGGTTTCACAAGAAGTTACCTGGCTTTCATAAACTTGGCCCTTTGAAATAAAATCTTTCTGATTACTTTCATTCTGCAGAATTTTCAAAATTTGCTCACTGGTACTTTTAAAGTGATTAGCAAGTTGAGCAACTTACCTAAGCTATCACCTCCTCCTGAACTACAGGTTAGTTAAATCTTCTTAGGCTTTGCAAATGGTACTATTGGCACATAGTACAAAATAACAAGTCACTCCAGATGAAGGAGGCTAAAAAGGTTTTGCTCTCCTCTTTATTCTTAAAAACAAATAAACACCAAGACCTCATCATAATATAAGAAAGCCCAGTCTTAGAAACTGGAAGGAAGAGATTAATGTTATTATGCTAGTGGGGCCATGGCCTGCAATAGCGAAGAGTCAGCATATCTTCTCTTCATTGAGTCCTGTGTCACCATCACCAGAGTACACTGAAATGGCAAACTTCCACCAGAGGGGCAAAAATAAGTGGCTCTATGCCAAGTCACCCCATCCTAGGCCCACAGCCAGCAAAATTGCACAGCTGGTGCACACCTGAGATTGGCTAATGACATTTCCCATCATTGCAGCAGCCTCAGTGGGCCCCAAGGAAAACTCAGTCAGTCATTTTTTTTTCTTAGTTAGTTCTTTTCCTGTCAGAAAAAAAAAAAAAAAACCTTCAAAGCTGGAAGGGTAATAAGAATATTTGTTTAATACTGCACTAAGATCTTAGGTTTAGACAATACCCAGGACTTCCTAATGTCCCCATTGCTACAAGTTCCCTGACAGTAGCACTGGACTTCCAGATTTTTGGGGGTTTTTTTGTTTGGTTGGTTTTTGGTTTTTTTTACCACGGAATAGATTGGTTCATCCCTATTTCACATCAGATTTTTCCTCACCCTCCCCCTCAAGACAGCATTGAAATCAAATTCACATTAAATTGCTTTTGTTTGTAATGAAACAACAGGTCTGTGTGTTGAGGAGTACTGAGTACTCTTCATATATAAATAGGTGCTCGTGTACAAATATGTGAGTGACTTGTTTAACTTCTGCAAGGGGCTGCTGTTTTCTGCTGGGGGCTCACAGCCTCCTCAGGCAGGAGATACACAGCAGAAGCAAAAGGATGTGTGGCCATTTGATTTGCTCAGCCTGTGACCATCTCACAGCCAGGAAAACAAAAATCATTGGGTGTCTCTTGTTTCTGCTTTTCCTGAAAAGTCAACATTCCTCCCATATTATTTCTGTCTTGTTACAAAAAGAGAAATATAAAGCCCACAGCCTCTGTTCACCCAGCATGTGCACAGAGCACACCAGGGTCCATACTCAGATGTTACCTGCCAAAGGTGTTAGCAAGCCCTTTCCCACAGCCCACCAGCACAGGTTTACCACACTTGGTGAAAGGATTTGGGACCAGGGTCCATAAGACACAGCACAGGCACATATTTCTCTCAACAACTGCAGGGTATCCAATGCCCATGCTGCTGTTAGAGACCATCATTGTGTCTTTAGTGCAACTGTCCAAGCAGCATTGGCCAAGCCCTTTTCTCCTGCCATGGCAGCCATGGAAGGGAAAGGCATTGGAAGTTTGTATCACTATTAGTTTTCCAGGCTGTCTCTCACTCCAGAAGCACAGGCATGTAGGGATGGGAGCCAAAGGCAGGGAATTGTACCCACTTGGCTGTTCCCAATGCAAGAGTGCCTCCACTTGCTAGCAAGCACCAGCCTCCCAGTCCTGGAGATACATTAAAGCTCTTGGGGACCTCTCTAACCAGGTCTCTGTCATTACTCCCAAGTAATGACAAAATAATTTCTCCAATAAACTGTTTCTAATAAGTGTAAAGTGCTGGATAGAGAGAGCAATCCCTGCATCTCTTGCTGAGGGGACCAGGTGTCCTGAGTACACGCCAGTCCATTTAATACAGTGACCTGTCTCCATTTACTGAATTGATTTGGCCTATGAATGTTTACACTGCTGAGTGTATTTAAGCTAATGGCTGCTAAAGCAGCTTATGTGACTTTTTAATCTAGCTTTTCCATAGAGTCATTTGTGGAATGACTGTTTTAAAGGGAAACAGACAAGAAACTGGGGCAAACCTTACGCTGACAGATGCTGAAAATGGGATGATTTGGCCACAGCAGTTACACAGGCAGATTTGTGGCTCATTCATTACAATCAGACTGTTTCCCACAGCTGAGCTTTTCTACAGGCCACCTGACCAGAGGCACAGCCCATTCCCAGTGAGCAGACCTCAGGCAAGCCCTGGACAGCCTGCACTTTACAAAATTAATTTCACCCTCCGAAGCAAAAAATAGAAATTCTTCTTTCTCCTTGAGGGAAGGGGTGGGTAAGGAATGTGACCAGTTAAGAGAGGCCCAGCTGGGTGGCTCATTCCCCTGTGCTCTCAAGGGTTTTGACTTAGTGATCTCAAAGATCTTTTCCAACCTAGTTGATTTTGTGATTCACACAGTTGTTTAAAGGATTCTCTGTGAATTACAGTGAACCTCAACAGTTCACAGATATTTCTGTATGACTATCATTAAGCACTGAGGCAAAAGGATCATTGGTGACTGAAAGATAGTTTCAAGGGTCTGCTGCAACGTATAGAGACTGGCTCTGATCACAGATTACCTGATTTATTGAGCAGGTGTAATATTGTGTCACTGTATGGTGGAAGTCTCTGTGCCATTTTCCCTTAGAGAGCATAATACTCTTACAAAACACTGAGATCTGTTGATCTGTCACCAAATGTATCTGTATCATTCTATTTCCCTTTTCAAAGTCTTCCAAACCTTTTAATAGTAATTAAGCATGCCACATCAAAAATCAAATCTGTGCAGAATCATACTGATGCCCCAACATGTCAGACAACTCATGTTGGTTCAGCATATGATGGAAAAAGTGAATCAAGGGACAGGAAACAGTCTTTGCAAGAGTAATAATTAGATTTACTTCTCCTAATTCCTTGCACATGATCTTCTGATTTGCACTGCAGGCTTATCAACCCACCACACTGCAGCCCTGCAGAAAACACAGGACCAAGTCTAGGTATTCTAAATAACCCATAACTTCTTCAGAGGCCCTCTTGTCGGCATTGCACTGCTGTTCCAAATATGACAAATAAATTGACATAATGCTCATTTTAAAAATGAGCATTGTCTAAGCCTGCTATTCTGACACTGATATATCCTTACCAACACTTGGTACAAACATTGCTTCAAAATTAGAGACAACAAAACCAAAAAACTCCTTCAACAGGACTGGTGCCTGTCCCATCAAACATCTCCACCTGCAGGTGCTCCCACAGAGCCAGGAGCTAGGGCTGCTCTCACAATCACAGATCCCTGCACTCACAACTCTGCTCAGAGCAGAATGTTGGTGATCCAAGATACCGACACAGGAAAATGAGATGGGAAGGGATACATAACACAATTATGGTTCCCATCTTTAGTTTCCTGAAGGAAACCCTATTCCATCAGAGTGACTCCAAAGGTGAAGAGTCAGTTCCCATCACCTGTCACAGCTAGAAAAGAAGAAATGACCTTTGCTAATCTCATCCTGGGGATAATCATGTTAGCTCAGTCTGACAGCCATTGCAGCTCTGAGAAACAGGAGGAGCAGATGCAGCATGATGTGGCCAGCCCAGCTCTTTATGAAAGCCACCTTCACTCCTGGGTGGTTGAAGCCATGCTCTGAGCAGGACTTAACACTTTTCTGGGTATCCCACCTCCCCACAGCAATGGCAGCACCTGACTTTTGCTGCAGTACCCAAAACTTCCGAAGGTAGCAGCATGATCTCCTTAAACCACAAGATCCACCTGGCAGTGGATTTCTGAGTGATTATCACACACCTCACTTGTCCCCGGACTTTAATCACCCAAGAAGTGTGATAATCCCCAAAAAACACACCCTAGTGTGTTTTATCAGTGGCAGAAATTACAGGGGTGCATAAACAACGAGCTGTGCTTTCCACATGTGCTTGGATCTGGAATGAATCCCAGGAGCCAACTCGTGCCCTCTGCCGGGTCAAGTGCAGAAATCACCTCTCTCCTGTCACCACTGCCAGCACAAAGTCATCTCCAAACTCAGCAGATCAAATATTTGCTGATTCGGGTCTTGCATTCACAGCTGGGAAAGGGAAGGTCATTCCGCGCTGTGCCTCCTCTCAGAAAATAATAAAGTTCGGAAGAAAGCTGCTGAATGTGGATCGTCAGTCCCAGACTGACAGCACAAAGTGGCAGAAAGCTGAGCAATGAGAAGGGAAAGCCACGGGACCCTGACACAATTATATCTTCAGTTTTAGAAATTGCTTTGATGTTCTCTCAACAGGGGATAGCTTGCATTTCCTTCAGTCTTTGCTGAAGATTTACTAGAAGCATGGGCTGTTTCTGATGGATTTTTAATTAGAAGTCGACTATACGAAACCAGGGTGTCCTCCCTCAGCAGCCATTTAGACTGTATGAAAAGGGAGGTTGGATAAAAGTAAGATCAGAACCTAAGGGGTGCCTGAAAACAGAAAACATTCCTTGGAAGAAGGCAAAGACCCAGAGGTGCACTCAGGCTGTAGTCACTAAATAGTGGAAACCTCTACAAGCCTGGCTGGCTCCTCCATTCAGCACCTTGCCTAAGGAGCCTGGCCGCGGCTCAGCTTGTGATTTATTTTAGACTCGCAGGACAGAGCTGACAGTGACAAGTGGGAGGAACGGTCATTAGCGGGTCTCCTCAGGCCGATGGCAGCACGCCCCTCCCTGCAGCCTAATCGGCTCTCAGCAGCACTGACAGCAGCTGCCATTTGCTTGGTGCTCTTGCACAAATGCTGCGGATTTTACTCTGAAAGCTGGATTTGACAAACTGGGAACAAATAAAGATAGCTGATGGTGCTACCCAGGCATCTGAGCAGACTACCCTTAATGGAAAACAACTATGCCAGGAAGAAATTTGTTTCTTCTATTTTTAAGATTTTTGTTTGCTGTTCACCAAACAAATAATTGGTACAACATTAATCTCTTACATTGCAACCCATCTTCAGAGACATATTCTTAATGCATTACTGGAGTTACAATAGAAAGAAATAAGAAAAAACAAAAGACAACGTCACAATTGAATTAATATTTGATCCCCTGATCATTAACCACAGTGCACACATCCTCAGAGAGAGGAAATTTTTATCAGTATCCTCATGAAGTGTTTAGAGAGTACAAAACTAAGACTTTCTCCTGCAGAACTCCTTTTGAAGCCAAGAACTTTAAGGTAGCTCCTAAGTAAGGAACAAGTTGCTAAATGTTCTATCAAGCCTGAAGAAACCAACATTTGACAAGAAATGTTCTATTTTTTATGTCAAAAACACTGCCTTGTCGTTCTTGATTCCTTTCAAATAGTTCTACCACTACATAAAGACCATTACCCTAAACATAATCTAATGAAAATATATGTTTGTGTGCAGAATTCAGTGTCAGCATACACCAGCCAAGAACAACAGTTGCTACAGCAGAAAATCAGATTTTATAGTGGTGAGTAATAGAGAATGAAGTTTATATAGCAAAGTCTCTAAGAAACAGAGGAAACATTAAATAAGTGCACTCTGTCATCCTGAAGGTGGAATTAATTTTTTGGTATACCACAATAACTAAGTTCCTTTTCACTTCAGAAAAACATGGTTTTTACATGCAAAAGGTTGCATCAGATCTTTGTGAAAGGAATGAAAAAGCAGAAGTCGCTGCAAAGCTCAAATATGAAAATATTAAAAAAAAAAAAAGACGCAGAAATGCTGTGCTGTCAGTAACAATAAAAATACTCTCTAGAAAATAGAAATGAGTTACAGTGAACAGAGGGAACTCCGTTCCCTGCCAGTCTGCATCTCCTGCAGCAACTGGTGTATGTGCAAAGTGAAATTAGATTCTATCAAATAATGCTTCTCCATCTGCTGACACTCTCCATCTTCTGAGTTCTCTTTCTCCTTTGCAGTTAAAAACTTCCCTGAAGGCTTGGCACCAGCTAAAGAGATGTGGGGCTGAGCTGAAGAAGAAAAGGGCTTTTTTCCCCCCAAACACACGCTACCTTTGCACCCCCTGCTGGGGAAACAGCCACGAGCAAACAGCCTGCAGAGGCTCACCACGAGATCTTCCCCATCACCCAAATGTAACCACAGAGGAGCAGCTGTCATCTTAAACAGGTCATTTCTTCTAACCCCGTGAGATCAATTGGATTTTGGATTTTGGATTTCAGAATCTTTACTGACTTTAGTAGGAGCCAGTGAAAAGTTTACACATTGGACTAATGCATATAGTCAGAAAAGCTCATGAAAATCTTTTATTTACCAGATTCTTGCAAGGTAACTCAGTTTTTTTGGTTGGTGGGTTTATTTGGATGTTGGAGGCTTTTTGGTTTGTGGGTTTTTGTGGGGTTTTTTGGTAAGGAAGGAGTCCCCTTGTGCTAAGTAGAAAGGTTATTTGAATAAAAAAAAAAAAAACTCAAGTGGCAATATATCATCAAATAACATGTCCAGAGGATAAACAGTTGCTAGCTACTGAAAATCGGGCCTTTGCTATTGATACACAGAAATGGCTGTCGATTTTCTGTAGTGAGGCTGGCGAGCACTTTTCCAGAACCTTGACTCTCTAAGGTAAGCAGCAGATCACAATATAATATTTTCGTTCTTGTCTTTATTATATTTTTCACTAATATAAACTGTAATCCAAGGGAAAAATTTTCATGTTACTGGGTAGCAAAATGTGCTAAAATAAAACTATCCAAGAAAGCCGCCAAAGAAGTTAGGTATTTGCTATTCCAGTTCATCAGACAGCAATAAACCCTTTAAGAGCAGCTCTGCTGTTACATTTACAACCAGAAGGTGGCATTGAATGGCCACAAATCTGCTCTCAGTGTCCTTAACTGCTGCCTGCCAGAAGCGAGCAGGGAGGGGTCCTGCGCGCTTGACGCAGACTAAGCCTGAAACTGAGGCTACCACTCGCATAAACTCCCCGGAATTAGAGCGATGTAGTCAATACAATAACTAATTCGTGTCACAGTAACAAAAGAAAAATATTTCTTCTCTCCTATCTCTTCCCCTTGTGCAACCAACCCATGGTAAATCTGCCGTGGGTTTTTTGAAATCCACCAAAACCTTAGGACTCAGAAAGACCCCACACCCGCGTGTACAATTTGCGCAACACTCTCATGTGGAGCAGAATCTCAAAAGCTCGGAAGAATGTCAGAGGAACGGGCTCCCATGATCCTTATCACTTATTCCCATCATCTCCAACGAGAAAGGTCACACTAGAGAAACTGGGGGTGAGGTGAATCCTCAGCTGGTTTCCAGCAATTCTGAAAGCCACGCTGCCACCTTGCCTCGCCACCAGTGTTCCTGTATAACTTCAGGATACACTTCTACCCAGGCAGCAGCTTGTCAGGTTTTATTTTGGACAGAGCCCTCTCAGGACCTGGTGCACAGACAGGAGCCCTGCCCCAGCGCAAGGGAAAGCTGCCCAGAGCAACCGGGTGCACATCCAAAGCATCTCTCACATGGTTGCAGTCCCGGGAAAAGAAAAAATCTCGACATCTGCACGCTGACACCAAAGACAGCCTCATAGCCCCGGGTTTCCTCCACGTTGTTCAGCGGAGCAGGAGCTCGATTCCCTCCCGCAGTGCTCTGGATCTGCACGTTCCCTCAGCCCCGGGGTGATGCGCGCTCCTGAGCGTCGGCACACCCTGGGGCACCGCTCTGGCTGCGCCACCACTTGTCTGTCACGGCTGTCCCGTGACATGGAAGCAGTGGAGGTTCAGGGGATGCTGAGAACAGTAAATGTGCCGTTCCCGAGCAGCCCTCAGCCCTACACTGCACGCAGAGTGAACAGCACTGGGGACACGCACAGCACAGGCTCCCGGCTCCAGGCTGCCCCTCGGCACAACGGCAGCATTTCCAAGAGGAATGCAGCGAACAACAAAGCAGGGACACAGAGCCGGGGTCCTGCTCCCCTTGGTCTACCACATCCCCTCATCAAGTAGCAGTCCTGCTATCTCTCGGGGGGGGNAAAAGAGGCAGGCATCCAAAATCGCAAAATGGAAGGATCAATGTTGCAGCAGCCCTCTTGTTAGAGGGTAGAAATGAGGCAAGACACAGACTTCTTGTTAATCACAGCATGAAAAGGGTGCTGGTTTATTCCTCTCTACAGCTCAGCCATCCTGACTCCAACCATTCACTGACCATGGCTGCAGCAGCTCCTGCTGTGGGTTTCCCCTGCAGCCTCTGACTGCTGGTTATTTCCTGCTAAACTCTGACTGCAGGCATTGGTTTGCAGACTCTGAATGCAGGCTCCAACAACAGGTTCTAACTGCAGGCCCAGAGTGACCTCAGAGCAGTTATTCTCTCTCCCCAAGATCCTTCTTCTTCATCATCCTCTCCTCAAAGTTCCTCCTCCATGATTCCCCCTCACCAGCTAACCCCACTCCCTTTTATCACTTATCTTTATTGGCTATAGCTCATTAGGGGTGAGGCTGTATTGTAATTAACACAGCTGTTACTTATCATGGACGAGGTCACCTGTATTCCCTTCTCCTACAGATCAACTATTCAGGATATTTCAACTGTTATGCGGGATAAAATGACAGGGTAAATACAGGGATTTCCTACTTCCTGTGATCATTTACATGCAAATGCAAAAGGAAACTCTTGCAAGGAACAATCCAGTTGTTGAGATCACTATCTACACAGAATAAGTAGCAATTATCTCAATGAGCTTCGACTTTATCTCAAACTTTATGTGTAGCTTTGCTTAGGAAAGAAATAAAGATAAAAAAAAAATTATTTTCATCCTGTATTTCAGATAAATAACTCAGAGGGTTTTGAGTGTTTGGAAGTTTCTTTGTTTTGAAGAGAAGGGGCTCCAATGATGGAAATGTAAAGAAGAGATCAGCTTGGTCAACCCTCATGGCGGCCCAGACAAAATGAATATATGCATGCAGAGGGAAAACAGAGAAATAAAATTCAGGGCTGGAAGAAACCTTGCCATTTGGGCTGCCAGTCATCTGGATCAGCAGTGTCTCCTGACAGCCTACAAATCTGCATTTCCTTTTCCTGGGGCTTAGTAGCTGAAGGACAGAGAGGACAGGCTGAGATCAGCTCCCAGCATGACATGAGCCAGATGTGGTCCTGAGTCACACCTGGCGTATAATATATATGTGTTGTGTGTTCTGGGGGTGTGAGCCCCGTTACTGCTGCCTCAGAAAAAGTAAGGCAGGGAAGGGTTTGGAGTGAACAGGCAGTGGCAGGTCGATCCAATCAAAAGCACAGTGATGCTCAGTTTGTAGCACATGAAACTGCTGAAAGATTGAGTGCTCAGAGACACCGAGGGAAATGCAAACAGAGCCCCCGGAGGGGAACCATTTTTCAGCAGGTCATGAGCAAGCCAATAATGATTTCCACTTCATTTGTATGTGTGCTAAACATACTTGGCATTACTTCAGAGACTGAGGTCAAAAGTTCGATGATTGCTAAAGGCATTGTGCTAGAAGATGCAGCTGGATAGCTGCTAGGGAAGGGTAAAAGCCATATTTGCACTAACCCTTACCCCTGCCCAGTTCTGGTGGGGTTTCCCAGCTGAGATCCATTATATATGCAACTAGCACACTGAAAAATGCCCACAAAGTTTATCTTGCATGGTACCTCACTGCCAGGATGCTTCAAAACAGCAAGCAGAGAGCAGAGCAACTAGGGCCAGCATTCCTTTTGCATGTCTCAATAGCCTTTCCATGCTGCTGGTTTCCCAGGCCAGCAAGAGCCTTTCTTTGCTCCTGACCCTTTTTAAAGCATGTCCACCAAAAACATATCTAAGCACAGTACACACAAAAATCGAATCATGCCCACAGGAGCTGGGGGAACAGCTCCCTCAAACTCCCATTGCCATGGCCCCCTGGCAGTGGGGGACACTGCACCCATTAGGTGCTCACTGCTGGCTTTGCTGTAATGCAGCAGTGCCAGTCCCAGCATCACCTGATGTGGATTTAGCCAAGAGACACACTTAGCAAGCAAAGGGCTGGACAGCCAATAACTTAATTTCTTGGAGACACCACCAGCATTTTAGCCTCACTCTTCAGGCTTTGGTGGTCAGGTGGGCTCAGTGTCTGCATCACATGCCCTGAGATACATGGTGGAGTTTCCCCCCACCTCCAGAGAACTCCTTGAACTCCAGGACCTCCTTATGGTCCCAGTAACACTTCACTGTGCTGCTTGGGCACAAGCAAGAAAGAAAACGATTTGCAAGCACAGGTTTCTCTGCCTGAAGATGGTAACAAAGCTACAGCAAAAATAAAGAGGGTCAAGTACACAAACAACACTGTAAGTGCCCCTTTCCACCGGCTCTTGATTTCTTCTTGACTCCTTGATTCTCTGAAAAATACCCGTGTGACAGAGACTCTCACAACTCCCTGAGTTTCAGCACACAGTTTTATTTTCTTTGCATTGAACTGGCA
The DNA here is from genome assembly GCA_013398995.1 of Alaudala cheleensis. Classification (NCBI taxonomy): domain Eukaryota; kingdom Metazoa; phylum Chordata; class Aves; order Passeriformes; family Alaudidae; genus Alaudala; species Alaudala cheleensis. The sequence goes on from VWYE01007872.1 coordinate 63,192, forward strand.
GCAAAGGGGCAGATTTACATTGATCCCAGGTACATTACATTGACTGTTTTCCAGGCACAAGTAGCCCCATGGGAAAAAAAAAAACCTTCCAGGGAAACAACAGACTCAAGGGAAATGGAGGAACAGAGGGTTCCACTAACTCACACAGGGCATGGCTGAACTGGATTCAGGTACTGAGTATTGGCTGGGGAAGATAGAGGCTCATTTTTCAAAGACCCCTGTGCAACTGTCTTGAACCTGAATAGGAGCTTACAGTGTGTGCTCTAAGACTGTAAGCCTGATAGATGTGCACTGTCAATTTGACTTTTCACAAGGTGGGGAGGAATAAAGGAAACAAACCTATATCTTTTTTTAGCAACTCTCCCCTGCCTTTTTCTTAATTAAATTCACCATAATGACCACTGTACTAAATCTAATAAGAAGTCTGAGTTTCTGGTTTCCATTGGCAGCCATTTGCACTGCTCAATTTAGGCAACTCACTAAGGCATAAGAACAGTATTGCAAGACAACCTTCTCCTTCTTGAGTCAGTAAGTAAGAAGAAAAGCTTACCTAGACAGTATTAAATCACTAAAATTGATTGCACCCTATTGCTTATGCTCTGATTCCACTGGCAGGAAGGCTCTGAGCTGGCTTACTTACACACACGCTAGTGAACTCATTCACACACAGCTGCTTTCCACCTCAGAGCAATAAAAATTAATAATAAAAATAATTAAACCTCATCAGCCTTCAAGCATTTGGAAACCCCAGAGCCCCATTGCCAGATCCTCTGAAAATGCATCAGCCCTCCCGTGAGAGAGGCTGGGGCTCAATTCCTGCAGGGACTGGCTGCCAGAGCTTCCATGGCGCCTGGTTGTCACACTCCAGCAACAGATTATTCCATGCTATCGACCCCCCTGCTCTGGGTTAATTCTTTTAATTGTCTCACCACATCTTTTCCCATTAGGCTGATGTAACTTGGTTAAGCACACACAGATTGATTTATGACAGCACGAGGGATGTTAATCTGATGCCTGCTCTCCAGTTAATGCACGCTCGGTGAGAGAAGCAGGGCAGCAGTCTCCCATATGGGAGCTCCAGCCTTTAGCCTTGAAATCAAAGGCAGCCTCCCAGAGAGAGGAGAATTACAGAGCTCCAAGAATAGTGGCTTCCACTGGCGTTACGGGTCAGGCAAGATCACTGCATCCTGCTCTCAATTCTCAAGTGCCATCTTCTTTAAATATAGCAGCAATCAAGGAAATGGAAAATCTCTTTAAAAGTTCACTGTTAGGAAATTACTGGGGCCCACTGAATTCCTAAAATCTTGTCAGGAGGTAAAGAGTTCCCTTCAAGTGCAACCTCATTTGTCTCCAGTTAGAATCAGTTTCCTTCATAGTGTATGTTCAACATCCTTTAGCTCATTGCTGCATGTTCCCTGCATTTCCCTTTTACTCAAGGGATGTGCACATAGTACAGAAACCTGCACAGAGCAGCCTTCTGTTCCACACATACAGTTTAGGTCATGGAATGCACAGAATGCATAATGCTCATCTGCTATGAGTTGAAAAACAGAGTTCTCAACAGTAGCAATAAAAATTCGCAAAGTTTTGGGAAAAAAAACAGGATACCCCACAGAACCAAAGTATTTTTCAATTCTGTTGCATGCTCACAATTAAAACAATTGTGTGCATTAGAAAATAATTAAGTTCATCTGCAGGTGCCACCATCTAACTGAAAGTCAAAGAAAACATGCTCCATAATTTTGTGTTTCTGGGACAAAAAAAAAAAAAAGAAAAAAAAAAAAAAAAAAAAAAAAAAAAAAAAAAAAACAAAAACAATGGAACAAAAAAAGGGAAAAAAAACCCCAAAACCAACCAAACAAAAAAACCTCCCACACATCCCCTGTGCCAAACTGCTTAAGAACACTGAAATTCTGCTTCTAAATCTAACTACATAACCAAGCATTCTTTGGGATTACAACTGGGACACCACCAGTCCCATCACATTTTGACAGCAAATCCCATGCATTTTCCCACCAGCAAGAGGGCTCAGAGCAGCAGCTCTCTCAGCTGTTTCTCCCAGGTGTTCCTCCTGCCACCCAGCTGGTCCTGCCTTGGTTAGTAGCAAATGGACTTCATCTCCTTGGATTTTCAAATCCTCCAAAGAGCTTCCAGTACAATTTCTAAACACAAACTTACTAGATGTGCTGTCAAATCTCACCATTTCTTATGAAGTTTATCCCATTTATGATCCACTCTTCTCAGTTTGTGGGCATAGACATGCACAGCCTGAGACACTAATTCCATGTGCCTCCAGCCCAAGCAGTGAAGCAACAGGAGGTGTTCTACCCCCTGAGAGCCAGTCAGTGCAGTCTAGATTTCTAATGTCAGGCACCTCATTCTTGCAGCAACTTCTCTGAGAACAACCTTCATGCTAAGAGCAACTTAACAACATTTGCAAACAAAATAAGAGACAACTGTACAAGTACCTTCAGATGGTTCATAAAGAGAAAGCGAAATAGAAAGTCTAATGTATTATTAAGTACAGACTATTATTCAACTTTATTCAAAAATATCAAAGGCTGCTTTGATAGATCTAAAAGCACCAGCAGGAGTCACTGCCCTTTGTACCTTGCAAAGAAGAGCCCCCAGCTGACAAAGGCTACATGTGAACCATACACTGCTCTGAAGCTGCAGTGGCAACAGAGACTTCAGCAGATACTCCCAGTGACAAAAAGCACCAAATAAATCACTAACCTCACTCTACTGCCAACCATCTCCAAGACTTCACTCCAAGAGCAGCTTCACAGTGACACCAGCTCATGCCATCCCAAGCCCAGCCTCAGGCAAGCAGGCTAAGAATCAGTTCTGTAACTTCCTGAGGTAGGAAGCATGATGCACCCTGATTTCCCTTCTTGAGTTTGTGTTAATACTAATCCCACACATCAGTGAGGACCTTCAAGGTGGCTTCAATCTCCACTGGCTTTACCTATGCTGTAAAAAGGAGCCTTTTCTCCACTTCTTTACAAGCAGTTTTCAATGCTTTCAAATCCCACAGCTATTCAAAATGTTAAGGCAGAGGATGAAAGCTACAGAAACATAACTTCTTATGAACTAAACAGTGCACTGGGAAGAGATGGGCAATTCTGGTGGCAAATGCCACCACAGACAAACCTAACATATAATAAATGCACCTGAGTAAACATCTAAGGTTTAGATATTTAGATGCATTAGATGTACACGAGTAATTATCTAGGTTTATCTTTTCTGATTTCCTTATGTATTTCCTCATGGAAAAGTAGCACCCACTACAACTTTATGCTCAAGACACCAATGCCTAGTTCATACTCAGAATTTTATCCTTGGCAATAATTTTGTAGAAAGGTATTACAAAATTGCCAGATGCCTGAGCTTTTCCTGACAGTGAAATTTTACTTAAATAATTGGAAGATACAAGCTGAGTTGTATCCTGTCACTGGGATATGTCACTTCCAATATATCTTGCAAACATATATTTAATTATTTGCCAAGATATTTGCCTCCCCGTTTAAGTAAAACATTCATATTCAATTCATTCGGCTTTGGACAAATGAATGTCTTTGCAGATTACCAATCCAAAATATCTGACAGGGTTTTTGATATATCTTTCTTCTGTAGTCAGCATGAGGAGCATGTCCAGCATGATGGAAATGCACATTGGAACAGTCAGCAAACCAAATTGCCAATATGACACCACTTTTAAAGCCCCAGAAACTATTTGTGAGCAAGTGGAAGGTGTGTTTCCTGCTATCACAGTTCTGGAAGGCTGTTAAGAAAAGAGGAATTTTATTTGGACTGCACCAAAGCCCCAGAAGGTGAGCAGAGATGAGTAGCTGGAGAAGGACATTAAGAATCAGGAGCATCCAAACATTCTTTCAGCTCCTGTTTCCTGCAAAACTGGATCAGAAATTAACTTGAGGAGTCTCAGAGCAAGGATAGATTCTGGATTTTTACAAATGAAAAAAATGAAAATCAGGATAACTTTGGGGGGAAAAAATATACTTTTGTAGTTGGTTGGGGAACATTTTGACAGGCTTCTACAAAAGAGTAGAGAAAGACATGACAGGACAAAAATGGTGTTCAAGGACTAGGAGGAGAAGCAGCCATTGGGAGGAACAGCATCTTCCCAGATTCTATAGCTGCTTCTTGCTTCTCAAGGACAGACACCATTTATCATCCTCATGTAGTCTGGCACTAACACAGCGAATGTTTGAATGATATAAAGAAGAGAAAAAAGCGGTTTGAGGTGAAGCACACAGTAGACATAGGCTTAGCAGGAACAAAACAGAAAAAGATATTTCAGACTGAACATCAGGAGATGACTCAAGCCCTGAATTTTATTGGACAGATAAGTATTCTCCAAGAGGGATACTGGAAATTCCATTCACTGTGCTATTTACATGTCTAGAAATTACTTTGTCATAGAGAATACCCTGTACTTTGAGAGCTGGAAGACACACCACTGGGTTTCTTTTGGCTCTAACTGAAGAACTGTCTATTACAACTATCAAGAACATCAACTATTGCTAGAACTGACATAAGCTTAAACACAAATCCTTGAATTGCTTTTTCTCTTATTTTTCCTATCTTCATCTATTTTTCGTTTCTCTCTATACATATTTCCAAAGAGTAAGGCAGCATGAAGTATGGGTGTAACATGAGTTAAAAAACCCCACCCAGATCATTTAACCATTCCTCAAAGCATAACAATCATTAATAAAAAGCAGTTTTGCTTATTGAACAAAGCTTTTACAGCAGAGGAAGAGCACACTTTGATGTACAGTCCCCATCCCACATTACACCTGTATCACACAAGAAGTTTTGACAGAGTTACAAGACACACAGTCTCCCCAGAAGGCTGTGCCTGGTGGCCAATCCTGGTAATCCCAAAAGTACCAGTGCTTGGAGGGGCAAAGGCTTGTGCAGCCAGGACTGCCAACAGCCCAGCTGGAACCCCAAGCAGGACCAGGGGCACCAAGCCCTGCCTGGCATGGCCCTGCCCTGTGCCTCCTCATGGCACCACCAGCCACTGGGAGGACTCCCTCTTTCCTCTGTGTGCTTCATGTGCTTCTGTCTGTACTGTCTGTGTGTCCATCTGCCTTCCAACAGGAAGAGCAGGAACCTCAGCTACTACTGACATACAGGAGTATGTGAATGGGTGACGCAAAATACCTGTTGTTCTCTCAATAATTACATTCACAACAATAATTTATTTACTGCCATTGGACAGCCCGACCATTTTCTGCACAAAAATACATCTGAAATTAAATTGTTGAAAATGGACCTTACCTTCTACCTCTTCCTTTTTCCTCTACCACACTTACAAAGATTATAACGTACTTGTCAAACTAGGTGAGCCTCTCCTATTGGCAGAATCAGATTATCAGGTCTTTTAATCAAGAAAGAAACACATAATTAGTTAAGTACTAAGTGCTAAAAGGTATTGCCATATCCTGAAGAGGCCAAGCTCTCTATTGCAGACATTAGGTACTCAGGCTATTAAGAGTATTAATATTTTGCAGACCTGTAAGACTCTCAACTCTCTGACTCATTGTGTTTGGACACCTCATAGCAAAACTTTTTCTCCTGTGAAAGAAAGGCTCCTAAGGATACGCAATTAACTCCGTTCTATTCCTGACAGCAGAGTGCATCACAGCAGTTGTTGCTTCTCTCCCTCTCTCTCTCTATAAAATCACCCTGATACAGCATCAAAAACAACTGTCATTTAAAAGCACAAGGACTATGAATTCAGTAGGTAGCAGGACAAGCAAGAGCAGACTGTACACAAGTAATTCTACCTGTTTAACTACTTATATATTTATTTGGATGTTTGGAGTTAAACCTCTCTCATTTTCCCAAAATTCTCATTGTAGGTAGATCTTCCTTTTTAAACTGAGTGGTAGAAATGTGGTCAGCTGGTCATACTAAACCCCACCTTACCCTTATTTTCATCTTGAACTGATACCATCATCAGACATGAAGGTTTTTATGCTCATACATGTTCTGCATTTTCTAGGATTTTTTCTGAAATCTTGAAGATCCTAAGTATAATTTCTCTTCCTGGGCAATGGGCTTTTTTGGATTCAATAATAAATTCCTTTTTATTGCCAAGCAGTCATCCTGAGCTACTTTTCCTTCATCTATAGCTTCTAGAACAATGGAAGTGGTCAAAGTCCTGGTGCAGTCATCTCTGTTCTTTACACAGATCCAAAACCTTCTCTATGTCCTTGACATTAACAGTGGTTTTGCAAATCCACGTTCTGCACTGGAGGACAAATGAAACACAACACCTCCTCCACATTCCTCCTCAAACTAAATAATTGTCACATCTCTGGGCTTTGGGATAAAAGCACAAAATTTTAGAAGTCATCTCATTTCACCTTAAAGTCCCTTCCCAAATATAATTAAAAATATCTAAGGCAAACACCAGGGAGACTTTTTAACTTTAATTTACTGTGGGTCCATCAACTTTGACCACACTTGAAGGTACATTCTCTCCCCATTAGTTCTGTCTGGTCAAAGAAGCTCACGTAGCGATGACGCATCTCTTGCAGATAAGGGTATCCGCTGATTTGATTTACTAAGGAAGCTAAATTTATTATGCAACATTTTACAAGTATAATTCTGCTTTCTCTTGATGGTAATAAATTCGATATCAATTCCCATGAGACAAGAGAACCAGTCCTTTTATTATCCAGACATGACCCCCAGAGCCAGATTCCATTTTAGCGACGGGAAATGACCATATCTCTGATTAAAAGGGAAACTTTAATCAAATAAAGTGCCTCATCAAGCGAGAGCCAAGATTCCAATACTCCTGACTGCAGCATAGCAATGATCCAAAGTCATATCTGCCCCCAACCCATTACTGCCTACTGCAAACGTGATATCCATCCCAAACAGGAGGTGCATCCTTCAGCCATTCCCTCATCTTCTGGGAAGCTGCTCCTCCCATGCTCACAGTCCTGTAGAGAAACATGTTCTCAAGAAGCTACCCCAGTGTCTGTTTGAGGAATCAGAGGAGGATGGACTTTGTAATGTTTGGTTTGATTTTTTTCCCCAACTAAACCAGTCTCACGGGTGACAAGTATCTTGACACTGCAGCCAAGTGCAGCAGCCTTGGCTTTTAGCTCAGTGCCCTTCCAGTTAGACTCTTCTATTTCCTTCTACACCCTGAAATTAGCTTTTGAAGCATTTAGGATAATAGCTTATTTAGAGTCACAGGTCAAGAGCTTTATCCCGATTTTCAGTGGTGCATTTCTGCAGTTTTACAGTTAATGTAGTAAATGAATAACAACGGTAACAATGATAATATGGACGTCTAAGGGTATTGTTATTTGAAATGTGCTCTAAGGTTCCACTTCTACATAAGCACAATCAGATCTGTATGCTACTCCATGCAGGGATCCATCTTAAAGTCTTTCTGGCCATCTAGAATGTTTTTTTTTCACAACAGAGCGAGATACAGCAACTGACAGATAAATCATCTCCCTTTCAGCTGTGGAAGCCCGGCTACGCAAGCAAATGAAGTTGCCCAAACTCCACATCCACTCAAGAACTGCTTGGCTGAGAGATGATATTATTTCGTACAGCCTTCTGCAGAGATCCTCCTTGGATCAGCCCACATGTCATTTCTGCTACAGGAGTAATGATATGCTGCTTTGTGCTAAGGAGTACTTCTCCATATCGAAGCCTCTGCACCAAGTGAGGCCCCTTGCTCCGCAGCTCTTCCAGCTGCCGCACTGGCCCGGCAAAATGCGGGCAGTGTGCGACACAACCGCACTTAAGGATTATTTCTCTGTGTTTGTCTGAGTGTTAGTAATACGCTCGCAAGCAAGAAGATAGTTACTGTGTTACCCTTACCCTCTGATTTCCAAAGAAGCTTCCATGGTCTCACACCACCCCCAGAGGTGGGGCAGGGCTCAACCCGCCCCTGCCAGCCCCGTTCCCGATTAGCCCAAGCCCTCCCGAGCGCCCCTACACTCTGCCCTGGCCGCCTACGCCATCGCGTGTTGGCGAGCAGCTCCGAGCAGCGCTCGGGTTAGACGGCGGCAGCACAGCGGCACAGCCCACACTCGCCGCTCTCCGCAGCGAGCCGGGCTCCGCTGGGGCAGCGGCGGCGCACGGCTGAGAGGACACGGGACCGCTGCCCGCAGCACCCCCGGGCTCACGTCGCCCCGGCCCAGGGTGAAGCAACGAGAGCTCTGGGAGGCTGCCGGGGAACCGGGCTCGCTTCCAGCGCTGGCCGGGCGTCCGCGGCCAGCCGCGCCGTCGGGCCGGCGGGTTGCC
>VWYE01007873.1:3861-132070 GCA_013398995.1 Alaudala cheleensis
GAAAGGAAAGGGGGAAGAAATTTCAGAAAATGAAGACAGCAGACAGTCACGGTAATATCAACACCTTTCCTGCAGTTTTATATTTTGGCATCTAGTCATCCAGCAGGACAGAGACACTTAGGCTTCATGTGCTATTTTTGTAGTCTTTTACCACTGTGTAGGAGGTGAACATTCCTATTTGTCCCAGGAAAAGAAAATTACAAACTTATTTACCATCTTGTTTAACATTCATTAGTTAAGTATTAGTCACCAACTAAATATCAGAACTGCTAATTGGGTGATTAATTTGTATAATTATGTGGTATTGTTGAGAGATATTGCTTGAGATGGCAATATATCTATTACAAATTAGAATACTAGCACAAAACAATAATAAGCAAGTTAAGGAAATTCACTTAAGTCTAGTCTTCCTAATATTAATGGTTATAATTTTGTTCTTATTTTTGCATAAATGACAGCAGTTTTTATTTTTAGAGATAAATACAATTTCATTCTGCATCTATAATTACTTTAGTGACTAAGAAATCTTTTTTTCAGGAGCAAGAAGGACCATGGTTAGAAGAGCCCATTCTAATCAGTGGCCATGTAAGTTGTTTGGGGTTTTTTGTTTGTTTCTTTTTTGGGGGGGAAGGTGTGTGATAGGGAATGTGTTTAAATGATCCACTTAAACTGTTCTTAAAGCCTGTTGTATTTTCAGCAAAATTAAGGCTCTTTTGGCTTACTGAAAACACCAAAAGGATAAATTGTTGATGACACTAGCTAGTGGAGAAAAAAAGGAAAAACTTTGAAATGTATACATTAAAAAAATATGTGTATCAATGTGATTCCATTTAGATTCACAGTAGTGGTGGAACAAAAAGTCAGAAATTAATTCTTTAACTAGGAAACAGATGAGGACACTAATTTGGTTTTTGTTTGATAATGAGATCCATATTCTGGTCTCTAGGCAGAAATCAGTGTAGTTAGATGTTGGCCTAAGTACAGATTTTTCGAAGAACTGTAGATCATGAATGTTAAAAATAAGAGAATAAAGGAGGGAGTTAAAAAACTACTTACTAAGTCTCAAGTTATGAGCAGGTGTTCAAAATTTACTTTCTACAGTCTAAAAATGCATAAAAATTAAATAAATTCCTTATGTTCATTAGACCATTAGATCATTAGTTTCTCTCTGAAATTTGGATTTTTTGTCAAAAAAAGGAAAACATGGATTTTTCATCTTTTTTTCCTATTGTCACAGAATTTTTATATTCAGTCCAAAAGATACATTAGTAGTTTGTCTAGGTGTTTAGAAAGTTGGCCTCTGAAATATTCCTGAACTTGCTTTTGGCTTGATTCCAATTTAGTTCATCGTCATGTAAAATTAATTTATTTTAAAAGAGATTTTATTATTTGAAAATTCAATATATACTCTAAAGAACTGGAAAAGTGTCAGGGAAGTTCATGAAGCATCATAGCAAGGAGATGAAACAGTATACCTTGCTGTCATGAAACATGAGTTCCATTGGCAGCATGTAACAAATATAGTTAAACATTAAAATTCATTTTTAACATTAAATATCTTGTATCTGTGGAACTTATGCACTTTACATATAAAACACTTTAAAGGTCAGGAAATCAATCACCTGTGTTTTACTTGTCATCTCTATTAGTTTAAGCCAATATAAAATAATGAATACTTCTTTGTGTTACTGTTTTGTCTCGGCCTGATTGATCCTCTATAAAGCTATTATAAAGGTCACAATATGGTAAGTCAAAGACTATTGAGGAACAGGAGGGCATGAGGTAAGATAAACATGTCACCTGTTCAGGAAGGGAGTCAGGTTATTTCCTATATTTGGAGGTAAATGTTAGCTAAACCCAAACCACTTTGGTGCTAAAGGTCTTCCTGTATTTCCATTGTGTAACTTTATTTTTTATTATTTAAACGTGTGTATAGCAATATTATCATTGAGTTGATCCTTCTAAAATGTTAGATAGACTGTTAAGTCTATCTTTCTTACAAAATTACTTACACAATATGACTGTATATTGAATGCTTATGCAATCATTCTCTTAAGTGCATAGTCTGCATTTTAATAATTTGAAATAACTTTGAATTTAATTTTAAATCAAATAATATAATTTTTTATTGTGCACAAGAGCTATATCCAATGTATACTGAATATTTTTTGTAATTTATATACAGATGCATATAAAGAGAGTATATATGCACATGAATATAGTATTTAGTTATACATGAAGAAAGGACTGGGTAGAGTAAGAGTAACAGATATATAATAAATATGGTTGTAGCATTAAAGAAGTAGAAAAAAGACTTTATGGTGTTATTTAATAACTACTAATTAAATTTATGTCAATAACCACAAGTTATGTCAATAATCACAGAAAATTTTACTATTTTTCATCACACTCCCTATGAATTAGTTTAGCATTCTATTCACGGGGTTGTTTCATTTAATTAATTGCTATGAATTATATTATAATGTAACAGGTGTTTTTGCTTTTTTTTTTTCTGAGACTTATAATGTGATCAAAGTTGTGTACTCAATAAGAAATTTATAAATTATTTATTAGCATCTCAGTTGGCTGTGCAATGATAAAATTCCAATCAGGTCACATCTATTCTAACAATGAAAATTTTGATTTTATGACCAAAATGAAATATTGAAAAAACAAATGAGTATAGAAAATAAGATTTTAATTTTTTTTAATTTTTATATGCTGTGAATGAAGAATATGGACATAAATACGCACTCACACTTGAGTCTCATGTGGCTTTACTGAGCAGTTTAAAGTTTAATTACTCTATTTGAAAAATAATCAAAATAATCTTGGAGCAGAGTGAGCAAGAGGGAAAGAGAGATAGTGAGGATTGTGCAAAGAAGTTTGTTAGACAATGTCTTTGATTTCTAATTAAATGATTTTTTTCATGTCCCAGATGAACTTATCTTCAATAAAACTTATCTTGGACTGAAAGGAAAGCTTAGTTTTGTGAATGAACATCTTAAAATAATTTTCTATGAGAAAATATTGAACAGAAAATACTGAACCCTGAAATATGTACCTATTCTAAAATGCTGTAGAGCATTTTAAATGATATACAAAATTAGAAACTATTTGAGAAAGTTCAAAAATTATTTTAAAAATTTTATTACTTTAATTCCTGAGCTGTTATTCCGGTTATTTCCACAATTCTATGGAAAAATGTCATTAATACATACAATGAATAAAATAAAATATTTTAAAACAAAACAAAAACACCCCATATCTAAAACCCTAACAAAAAAAAAATCAAACAAAATGTCCCCACGAATTACAGTAAAACTGAAGAGTTCAGGTTTGGTGTATAGGTTTTGACAGGGGTAGAGTTGTTAACCCTTTATCATTTACCCATACAGTTGCAACTGCTCTCTTGCTTTAACTAGAAATGGCCTTAGACAAGAGAATTGCTACAAATTTTGCCTTCTAGTGACAGAAGTATGATAAAAGTAGGCAGGTACAGACTGGAATTTCAAAAGGTTGTTTAATACTAATGGCCTCTCCAAAAAATGCACTAAGTATACACAAACATGTGACACAAACTAGAAGAAGAAAAGCTTAGTAGTTTTTCCTCCTTGAGTTAAGTTTTCTATCTCTTAGAATATCTTAACTATATAAAATGTCACTTTCTCATACAATAAAGAGAAAGTATTTTGTTTTGCATGTGTGTATTCCAGATATTTTTCAATGTTTGTGGAAATTAATTGGAAAAAGCTTATATTTAATTTGCACTTTACAATGCTTGATTGCACTATTTATTATATGAGTTATTATATTAAATGAACTATTTCCTATTTATTTTTATAAATAGGAGGGATTTAGTTGTGTTGTATTCTTTCTCCAAGGGTAAGAGCTACATTTTTTACTGAAAGAAGTCTAGCTTGCTTTTGGACAAAAAGTCTAGAACCTCTCAATGTTTGTTCCATCTGTTTTTTTAATGCATTTTACCATTATACATTTTGACTACTTCTATTATAATTTATTTCAAATTAATGAGTATCTGGCCATGAATAAAATAGGAAGAACTGGGCCACTTTACAAAGAAAAGTAATATACATACATTTTTATCTCATAAAAGGTCCTCCTTTTCAGTGTTCATAAAGCTTCCAGAAATGACTTCCTTACACTTTGAATAAGATGTCATGTGGAGAGTTCCAATTTTAATGGTATCAGTGTGTAGGCACACAGTTTGTGGTGATTGGGAATGGGGCTGTGGCTGAGCCTCATCCCTAATGGGCTACAGCTGTGTAGGGCAGGTGACCAATATTGAAGGTAAAGAAACGTGGACTGCTGAGGTGTACCTGACCAATTACAGAAGGGGAGATAGAGTGCACAGGTGGAATGCATGTAAGATAAAGGTTATAAAAGGCTATACTGGAGGGCAATAAAATGCTGATGCCTGGAGCCTACCTTAGTGTCTGTTAGTACTGAGAGAAGATGAATTGGGAGCTTGCTTAGAAACAGCTATGGGTAAAATGGGCATGGGTAACTTGTGGACAGAAGCAGTAGAATGATATGGGAAGCAGCTTTTACCTCTGCCTTCAACATGCTGCAATTACATGTTGGCATCTTACAGCTAGAGTTGTGGGAATCTGTCAGCCCTTGTGAGGGGGCAACAGAGGTAACAGGCATAAATACTGGAGGGAATGTATTCCAGAGGTTCTGAGTGCTTAATAAAACCAAATAAACAGGCAACTCCAAAAATATACCCAGGGGGGTACCTTGAAAATCTGTGGGGATGCATGGATGCACAGTATGACTATGCTATTGTTATTACTCACTGCTTGATGTTTAGGCACTCCTTATTCTACAAACAAATAAACTGCCAGAGGCCTTGATAATAATTCATAACAGACTGAGACTAGCCTAGTAATATAACTTTTGTAAGAAGATATTAATCACTTGATTAAATAATTTTCTAGTCTATTAGAAATCAAAATTAGGTATTTCAAATTATGGTGTTAAATCATAATTATTGTAACATATACAAGTATATTATGTTAATTTTGGCAAAAGTGTGATTACACAGTAGTATGTGCATGGAATACAGAGTTTTCCACAGGAGATTCTTATACTTTTTAAAAAGACAAGAAATTATCTCAGCTGTATGTGCACGGTAGCTATGAGATGAAAAACACTGGGATACTACAAAGGAAAAGCAGATCAAAACGGGACACTGCAGTGCATAGACTGCGTCACAGAATCCAGAGCTTCCCCATTTTTTGAAGGTTAAAATCTCATTAGTTCCAGGTCATAAATCCATACAGGTTAAAAGAAATATTTCTATATAATAGAGCTAGTTTTATTACCTATCTGTGAATCATGAGAGTATAGAATTGATTAAACTGTGAAGTACTACGAATTCCATAGGTACCTTCGACCCATCCCTCAATACATTTTTTCCTAACATAATAAATACAATGTAATAAAAATATGTAATTTAAAAGTTTATTTTCAAAAATGGAAACATCTAAGACACATATGATTAGAAAGAGCACTCCAAATCAAAGAACATAATAAAATTTTAAAATTTTTTAAAATTATTAAATTATAACTTAAAATCATACCAAATATTTCTTGAATGATTATTTTGAAAGTATGAATTAATTCAGGTTGAATTAATGTCATATGTGAAGCCTGCAGTAAAACTCTCCCCACCCTAAAAAAGACCTTGTTAACATCCTCCCAGCACCACCTGACTCATATGAGCTGGAAAACAAGTAATGGATGGACTTTGTTTCACCACTGCTGCAAACGCTACAATTAACCGTGTTAAACATCAGGTGCATATAGGTTTATATCTTGCTTATTACAGTGGCCAAAAGTAGATGTTTGGGAGGAAATAATTGAATCATTTAGGTTGAAAAAGACCTCTAAGACAAAGGAGTCCAACTGTAAACCTAGCACTGCCAAGGCTAACACTGAGCCACGTCCCTAGGCACCACATCTACACAGATGTGAGGTTAGGACGAGTATATGATGATAATGCTCAGAATGTTCTCTAAGGTCAGGCAGATTTTGGCTCAAGAACTTCTTAATATGATTTTTTTATGTAAGTAATATTATTCCTTTAATTATTTTTTTATGAATTTTTCTGTCTCCTTTTTGAAACCAAGTTGTTTTTTCTTTAATTTTCATTATTTCGTAGTACAAGCAACCCATTAGAAAGGGATCAAATCTGTGTTTCAAGTCTGCAATTCATTTCAGTGATCATAGATTTTGTTAAGAGAGTTGTTGTACCACATATCCTTCAATTACATATTTCTCTGGGAAATTTCTTATGTCTTTTTAAATGAAAGGTTTCACTTCCTAGAATTAATTTGTCTTCTGTTGCATCGCATCTCAATTCCCATATCTTCTGCAAATAATACCAATTAAGACCTTGAGATTAGTTCAGTTGGTTAGAGCATGGTGTTAATTCCACCAAGGTGGTGAGGTTGATCTTCATATAGGCAAGTCACTTAAGACCTGAACTTGTTAATCCTTGTAGAAAACTTCCAACTCAGAATATCCTGTGATTCTCTTTCTGTGAAATCTAGTGTCTAGTCCATATAATTCACTTCTCAATTTTATTTACATACTGAATAGCTTCTTTCTAAAATACACACCTAACTTCTACTCCTCAGAAAAGGTGGCCTGTTGAAAAAGATTCAGTCAAGTTTAAACGTATGTTTTGGTTTTAGACCAAAATTAAGATTTCAACATTGTAGCATTTACTAAGAAAGTCAGTTTCAATACTTGTAAACTTGAAATACTGTGTTACATACTCTACTTGAGTATATGCACTCAGATTAGTATATTTGAACTTGACAGACATATTTAAAGAGAAAATGTAATAGAATTTTGACAAGCATTATAAGAGTTAAAAGAATGAATCTAATTTATCACATGATAATATTCTAACATTCAGTGAAGTGTTTTTATCCACTAAGTACTTAACTCATTTTTAGTCATATGACTAAGTTAAACACATGAATTTAAAGACATCAATCACTAAAATGATTGTATTGTAGTTAAGGACAAAAAAAGGAGAGAACAGAGAGATGATAAATGTTTTTAATTAGTCACGTTTTATAGCACTTTTCTCACTGAGGAAAGATGTGCTCGTGATGGTGATTATTTCTGACTTTTTTCTGAGTGTTTCTTTTAACACTCAAATGGTCATTTGAAAACCAAGGTCAGATGTCTGTGGGTGCTTTGAAAATGGGCAGTAATACTACTGTGAAACAACCAATGCACTTGTTATCAGTAGTAGTTAATAAGCCCTTAATCTCTGGAACTTCTACTATCTATAACAGTCTTTGGAGATCTTTTTCTGTGTTTTTTGGGAGGGCACTAAGGGGTTTTTTTGGGTTTTTTTTATAGTTATTGTTTTCCATCTTGCACCTTTTTTTTCTTTCATAAGAGTGATTAAAAATTTGAAAAGTGACAGCCAACCAACATAACCTAAATCCTTTTTTCCTATTCTGGACTCACATTTCAGTGGAACTTGAAATTCTATGTAAATGAAATTACATTCCAATGAAATTACAGGAAATTTAGTCTAATGTACATGCACATTTTTGCTCAAATATTGTATTTCTATTGCCCTTTGTGCTGTTATTTTTTTTGTTTGTTTTTTGTGAGAACTTTTGCTCAAATGTCTGTTTTTCAAGAAGTTTCCTGTCCAAGACTGTTGGAAAACTGTGAGAGGCCTTTTTGCTATGGTCATTTTAAACTCCTTTAGGATGTTGACAGGTGATTTTTGAGTTATAATTTTTGTAACTGGAAAAAAATCAAGATGGTGTGGCAAAATACTTCTATGGAGTTGAATTTGGGAATGTTTACTTACAATACACTCTCTTTCAACCTTGGACTCGAGAAACATCACATTTTGGTGAGTCGGCTTCTTAGATATTGTTTACAAGGTAAGTGAAAAGAAGTATAAACTTTTTTTTTTTTTAAGGCATTTAAATGACTTATGGAGGCTTTTTTGGGGAGTTATTTGTCAAATTAAAAGTTCTCTTTTAAAATAAATGTTTGTATTCTTCACAGGCAAAATTTCACAAACCTCTTAAATGCTCATATCTTCATAGCAGTGTATTCTTTAATGTGGCTGGGCACCCTCCTCACCTTTCTGTATATCATGAGAAAAGAAAAAAAAGCATAATTTTCTTACACTGTTACCTCAAGTGGAAACATTTATTACATTTATTTTTTTACAGAAACCTGAAAAAACAGAAGCTTAACATCTTATTAATATTAATTTTTTTCCTCAGTAGAATTCTAACATGAATTTGATTTCGGTCATCTTTTTTTTTTGTCTAAATTGCAGCATTGAACAATATAAACGATGTTCAGTTTAAGATGTCCTATATGAATTTCCCTATTACTATGTAGTTTCCCTGTGGCCATGAAAGGTAAGCTGGAGCACTGATCCAACATTCATGGAATATTCTTGACTTTTACTCTGAATTTGCATACCCAGAGAGCATTATAAACAGCACAAATTTCCCCTTATTTCCCTTGACATTCTATGTCAGTATATATTACATACATACATACAAAAACATTAGGATTTGTGCACACAAATCAGTCACTAAAGTACAGGAGTTTCTTCATTCTTAGTATGTACAATGAACAGTGTCAACACCCATAGCATTAAATCACTGGCAAGACTTAGGCTTCATTAGAAGAAGATGGTGATGGATTGGGATCAAACTTTTTATCTAAAACATTTGAAATTATCAAGGTGTTAATGATCACTTGAACACTTCAAATGATCAAGGGTTAATTTCCACCCTTTATGCATGCTCATAATAGGGAATGGGAAAATCTGAGGGTTTTTCCACTGTCCTATAAATTGGACAGCATAACTGTACACTGTATTTTGTTGTCTAATAATGACAAAATCTAGATAATGGATTCTAACTTATTTTTCTTCAGAAGAATAACTTAGTTTTCTGCAAGTTTCTATATAATGGATCATTCTATTATCATGTTGAAAACAAACTTATTTTCTTTATGAAGGCAATATTAATGTCTCTTAAAATCTGACAAACCTGTGTAATGCCACCATTCAAATCAGCAAAAAAGTAATAACAGAGTAAGCAAGCTTTCTATTGCTAAATGCCTGTTTCTTCATGTGAAATAACTTGAAGCATAAATAAAAGCTATTTTTATAAACACTAAGGATCAAATGACAACAAAAATTTGTTAATTTCTGTGCATTTTTATTGTTGCTCGTCTGTTGACTCTTCCAAAGCACAGCAATTCACAGCAGTTTTCTGAGTGTCTTGTAAAAATTTGAGAAGATGCAATGTATTAATAACTGCTCTAAACAATGCTTTTCTTCATATTAAAATCCTGTCATATTCACATTTGGAGTCTTCTCTTGCTTTCTAAGATTTCTGTTCTGTGAAATACAAAATACTGCAATATTAAGTATCCAAGGTATTATGAATTTTCTTATCAATCTATAACCATCTCACGTAGTTATCTATGACACAAATTCAACAGTGCTGACATCCATCTGGCGTAGCAGAGAAAGTTCATAATCTTAAATAGCTTTGAGCACCTAAATATGATCACCTGAATCAGGTTCCTCTGTCTTCCAAACTTTTGTTTACAGATATTTTTCACATAAGCATTTGGAAATATCTGCTCTTAAGCTCTGGTCAAGAGGAATAGTGTTTCCAGGAAACATAATTCATTTTGATAATACAGGGTTTAACAATCATGTAAAAACATGCCATCTAACAAATACCATGAAAATATTTATAAATCAAATCATTTGAAAACCAAATCCCTTACTTCTTTTGCTCAGAAGTGTAAAAGTAGTAATTAATTGAAAAAATTCAAAACATTTTTTGAGGTGAAGTCTGATACATTATAAAAAATAATTCAAATATCAAATTCAGATTTTACAGAGATAAATGACATCTTTACTGTTCAGTACAATATTTTTGTTGCTATTGCTTCTACAGGGATCTCTAACTTCTTTTAAGATAATCTAGAAAAGTTTCCAAAATGTTGGTGTTGACAACAACAAAAATGTGATATAAATATATATGCTATTTTACAATATGAAATTGTGACCTAAACATGTTATTTGAGGAAGATGTTAACTAATAATGCTATTCAATATAGCAGAGAAAGCATAAATAAAAACAGTATCAGCAGCTGAACCAGAAGAAAATTAAAGAAAATTAATACAATAGTTGTAGATTTTAAAGTTAGATGTTTTGTCATTACAGCAGATTGTAAGGAAACAAGGCATAAGCTCTATGTCCTGTAGATATATCCAATTTCAAGCATAAGCATGTTGCATTTATTGCAGGAAAGCTGTCTGCTACTAGAAAAATGAAATAATTTTTTTATTACTCAGTCCTTTTAGCCATAAAATGTGTGAAGTATTATAAATTATATATGGTGTTTAAAACTTTTGTCAGAGACAAATTTGGTAAAACAAAGAACCAGTTGTTACGTGCATTTATAAAAGTTGTTTTAAACATAGCTGAATTATATTTTAAAAAATAATAATAAATAACTTGTCATTTTTATATTTGCTTAATAGCCTACATCCTTTTCTTTTCCTGCAAATCCATTCTTTACACATTTATGTGTACACCTCAAGTAAGTGAGTATATCTCATGACTTTGCAATGAAATTAATAGTCAAAGCTTAAACAGATTGCAAATGATTCACTACTAGTGTATTCTTTTTAATGTCTACATTAAAGTTTTGATTCTTCTCAGGAGTTAATTAGAAAGAACTCCACTGTAATAAGCAGGTTTATATGAGCCTGAGAGGAAGAGATGTCTCTAAATAAGCATGTTTCAGGTATTGATCTTTGTGAAGTACTTAGATAATATGTGCTCCCTATGTATACTAAATCTGTTTGATGTGTTCTGGAGAGCAATCAGGCAGAAAAAATGTGAGTTAGATTCTTGGAATTTTGCATAAATATGTAACTTGGTAATGCTGCTCAGAAACATTAGGTGGTTTGCCAAGTAAATCACAAACATTCCATTAATATCAGGCTGACCCAGCTTCATAGGCTGGGAAAAATGTTCCTAAGAACACCCCTGGTGCTATAAATAGCTCATTAATAAATCTTTTAAATCTTTTCTGTAGCATTGGACTTCTTTAGTCACAAGGTGACTTGACTTAGTGGAAATGAGTAATTAGATTATGGTAATTGCCAAATTTGCATGAAAATTGTACAAGTGTGTGCGAGGTTTCCATGTAACATGAAAGACCATTAGATGTTAATTAAGACTTCTGTAATTTGAAAGAAACAGAGTATACACGATTAAGCATAGAATACATTGAAGCAAATGGATGCATTGAGTACATCTCTAGTAATTTTGTCCTCAATCCCTCTTAATGTTTGTAGGCACTATACTTAGTAAATAGACCTTTTGTTGAATACAGCAAAACACCTGCAGGTCTTTGATAAAAAAAAGCTAATGGACTACAGATAAAATGTTAGCTTTATGAGGAACTTGCCTGTATAAGGAAAGAAGTGACCTGCTGGTGCTTTGCATGTCAGTCTGAAGTGGACAGTCCTTTACCATGCACGAACAACACATGTCTATAGATACCTTTTTAATATTGTGCTGTAGCTCCTCAGCAATACTTCAGGCTAAATATAAAAGATAGGCATTTTATTTATACTAAAACAGAATAATAGACAGTCCCCTACAACATTCAACCGTTGTTACCACAAATAGAATTAAAAATTGGTTTATAGATTAAAGCTACATTGTTGTACTGTCTGCATTAATGACAACAGAACAAAAAAAAAGAAAAATATGGATTTTGGTTTTGTCAAACATTAAAACTGTCAATAACCACGTGCTTAACAAAACCCCATTACTAGAGAAGTATTATTTAATTATGGAAAGACATGTGAACTATGTATCACTAAATCAAAAGTATCCAATATTTTTGCATTTGACAAATTAAGAAAAATTCTGGCTTCAGTGGATCAAGGGGATGAAAGTGAGTTTCACCTGCCCTAATACTGGAAATATTTAGATGTGGAAATCTTCATCTGAGATAAAAATTTAATTTTTTATAGAAAATAAATGAAGAAACAGACAAATTAGGCTACCCTAAGACGTGGTTTATCTGTTTTATTTTATCCAATTATTTTTGAACAGGATGAACTGAAACCTAGAATGGCCTGTTCTTCTTCATTAATTGTAAGAGGAGGCTATGAATCAAGAGATTTATTCAGTTTGTCAGAGCATGGTGCCAAAACCACCAAGGTTGTGGGTTCAATCCCTGTATGGGCCATTCACTTAAGAGTTGTACTTTATGGTCCTTGTGGATCCCTTCTAACTCAGAATATTCCATGATCTGGAAATAAAGATTTAACATTTCTGTTATCACATACAGTGTCCATACAGTAGGTGCTGAAATTTTAGGAAGATGAATTCTATCATCAGGTATCCTAACAGTAAGAGCTTACTCTGGGAGTATTCTTCTGAATAAAAAAAGATCCTTAACTTGCCTCTACCTTCACCTGGACATGTGAAAGAATATAATTTCCTTTAGTTCATATTTCAGCTGTTGTGAATGGAGAAGAAACCAGGACAGTGGATGATTTTCTCTATTACATACCTGGAAATGGAGTGGGTGAAAGTTATGAATAAGGTAAGGAAGGCCCTTACCCCTCTGGATAAACAAAGGACACTGGAATAGGGGAACTGACTGTGCAGATGCCTCAGTCTTACTGAATTAAGGTGCTTCCAAATTGAGCAAGAAAAAGGTCTGATCCCTGTCAAACAAACAGAATTTTCTAAATCAGATATTTCTAAATATCAGAAATGTCAGGATGATGCCAATGTTGCAGTGAAGTGTTTAATGATTACTAACTTTTCTGGACCACTGAGAGTGAATAATAGATGCATAGACACTGGTTATTCTGTACGATGCAATATAGTCCCATTACATTTTATTTTTTTTTTTATCAGATAAATCCAAACCTAGCAAGCAAACAACACAAAGGGCAATGCTGGGGACCCAAAATCAACAACACTGTAAGGCTACAAAGCTTTTATCTCTTGTGACTCAGTCAACACTCTCAGTTGCATCCTGTGATTCTTGGGCTGTCCTGTGCAGAGCCAGGGGTTGGAATTCAATGGTCCCTGTGGATCCCTTCCAGCTCAGGATATCCTGTGGCTCTCTGCATTAAATAGTCACCAAGACTGATCTTTCTACACTTTCATTTACAAGTTTCAAATTAATATCTTGTATGATAAAGAGAACTACTCTTTAATCTTTAATTCAGTTGGAGATTTGTGTAAATATCAGCATTCAAATAAAAAATAAAAAAATCCAGTATTTGCCTTCTGACATGATCAAGGAACTGATTGCAACAGATCCAAAAACATATCTAAGAATATTCATGTCTACCTGTGTTATGGAATAAATATCTAGTTTCAATCTAGTGGTAGGTTCCCATGTCTGTGGTTTAAATTCAGTGGTTTAAAAGTGATACAGATTGTACTCAGAATTAAATTTAAAAGGATGCCTCTATGCTCCCCTTACTTAGTTCTGCTTCTATCTCAATGTGCAATAATGAGGAAACTGATATGCTTTTTGCCTTGGGCACTATAACGTGTGCTTTGTTTAGAACCAGTCTGCATACTATTACTTTAACTAAATACATGTCAAACTTTCAGGTATAGAGTTTTTTTTTAAAAACACATCAGTACTTTTTTTTTCAGAGAGACCATGTCTTTTCCTTTTTCCACCACCTAAACTTTAAATTATTTCAGTCAGAATATACAACATAACAAAATGATAATTCAAGCCAAGCTTTTGCAAATGTCTTCTGACATCATGAGAATATGAATCAAAGGTAAAAATAAATGTTGTATTCCAGGCACTGGACTAGGGGCAGCTAGCTGCATTACTGAGGTGACACTAAAGGTCCCTGTGGGAAGGTGTTCAGTGAAGAGCAACGAAGCAGCCTTTGTAAGCTAATTCCCAGAGCAGCAGTAGCCTGACACTGCCCAACAGCAAAGGCAAAGAAGGGGATAGAAGGAGAATAAGAGAATCAGTATATTCTTACTATGGCATAGAAACAAGAGGGCTTTTTAATAGGAGTTATAAGTGAGATCGTGACAATAATAATTTTTATGGGTTTTATTTTTTTCCTCCTGTTTTTATACTGTTTTAGGGGAAATAGTAATAGAAACCCTGCATCATGAAAACTGTAATTATAGGGACATGTTGATTTGGCAGTGTCACTCCTAATGATATTTGCTGTCATGCTCTTGAAGACTCACAAACGAGGGATGACTTACTATGTGTGGATGTCTACCTCTTGTCTAAGTACTATTTTTTTCTTGTTTGACCCATCTGAGTTGAGCATGCCAAATGTTTTGATCTATCGCCTCTTAGTACAGCACTCTTTCAGTCAATTACAAATGAATGTTTTGCACTAGTTTTTTTCAATAAGACTTAATCATTTTCATGAAAGATTTAATTATCCATCTTCCTTCCAGGAAAATAAATCTATTTTCCTGACATTTAGTTAAATTAAGGCATTGTGGTTTCAATTTTAAAAAAAGTGCATTGCAATTTGCATACTAATCTGAGACTGAATGGAGAACAACCTTTGTTAAGAATGAAATAATCTCTTTTAAAAATTAATTAAGGCCACAAACTGAACCCCTTCTCTTTGGTTTCTGTATTGGTCTTGTGTGGCCACGTTTTGGTAGCAGAGAAGGAAAAGGGGTGTTTTCTGTTAGAAGCTGCCAGATGCTTTGCCCATGTCCAGCAGAGACAATGCTGGCTCCAGGATGGACACTCTGCTGGCCAAGACCAAGCCAATAAGGAATGACAGTAACACCTCTGTAACAGCATATTTAAGAGTTAAAAAAATATTGCACAGTTGTAATTTTTAATGGTAGTAGAGAAGAGCAAACTGAGAAGGTGTGACAGGAACAGCCCTGCAGACACAAACGTCAGCACAGAAGAGGAGGAGTTGATCCAGCTGTCAGAGATGAGATTCCTCTGCATCCCATGGTGAAGACCATGGAGAAGCAGGCAGTCCACTTGCAGACTGTGGAGGAGACCCATGCCTGAAAGTATGCTGTGAACACATGGGAAGCCTGTGCTGGAGAAGGCCTTGACAGGGACCTGCAGACGTGTAGAGAAGAGTCCACAGTGAAACAGGTTTACTGGTAGGACTTGTGACCCCATGGGAGTATCCTCCTTGAAGCAGGATACTGAAGTACCTGAAGGACTGCACCTCATGGAAAAGTGACCCACACTGGAGCAGTTCATGGAGAAGTGTTGCCTGTGGGATGGACTCACATAAAATGAATTTCTGGAAGTCTTCCTCCGATGGGAGGGACACCACATTGGTTCTCCCTGAGCAGAGGGAGAACAATGTGTGATGAACTGACTGTCATCATTCCCTGTCTCCCTGAGCTGCTGAGGGGGAGAAGGTAAAACTTGGGAAGGAGGGAGTAGTGAAGGGAAAATGTTTTAAAGATTTATTATAATTCTCATTATCCTGCTCTGATTTTGATTAGTAATAAATTCAACTGATTTCCTCAATTTGAGTCTATTTTGCTTTTGATGGTATTTGGTGAGTGATGCTTCTCGGTCTTCATCTCAACTCATTAACCTTTGTTCTATTTTCTCTCCCCTGTCCAGCTGAGAAGGGAAAGTGATGGAGTAGCTTTGGTGGGTGCCTGTCATCCAGCCAGGGTCAAGCCACTTTAGTGATATATTCACTATAACTGAACATGTGCCAGTGTACATGAAGAATTTCTGATTAAAAAAAAAAAAAAGGAACAATACAATAAACAAAAACGGAGTTCAAAATAAATCTTTGAACTCCCAAGTCCAAGCTTTGTTTTTAACAGGAATCTTCTATGATATAGATCTTTTTATATAAAATTCAGATAACATGCCAATTACTATTTTCATATGTTATTTTTAATTTTATTTACTGTGGAAAACTACTCCAGAGCCTCACACTGATCTCATAGTGACCTTGTCTTTTGTACCCAAAAAATAACTATAAAAAAAGCTTTTCCCTGAGCTGGTCCCCTTCCTTTAATTGTTTGTACAGCAAGCCTCTTAAGAGTTCATATTTACTTGCCACCTACCTTGCTTAGCCTCCTTTTTTGCATGAAAAGTTTTCTATTCCCTGATCAGCCTTGTACGCCTGCCTTTACACTTCAAGTTTCAGCAGAAAAGGAAATTTTCTGATTTGTCACCTTCTGATAAGCATTTTGTTCACTGTAGTTTTAGAATAGGAATTAAATGTGAGACAGGATTTTTTCAGTATATTATGATGTTGCAAATATATTTTGAGGACCTTGCTGTTCAGCAAATTAGGAATTATTCTGTTTTTACATAGTGAGCATACGTTTTCAGGTCAGGGATAATTTGTGCAAATATTATTAACTTGAAAGCAATAAAGTAATTCCAGACTGCTAAGTTCAGATAAATATATCTTTATATGCAGTTATAAAAAAGAGCTTGGAAAACAGTTTTGTTTTAGAATTGGTGTCGTGCTGTCAGTTTCCTATAAGTATAAAGTTATTAGATTCTTCTAGAACTGTTCTAAAACTGTAAATATTTCCAATTTGCATTTATTTAACATGGTAAGTTTTCCATTTAAAATTAAATTTTCAGAAGTATCATAATTTGCAAATGAGTGAAAACAGCATAAAAAGGAAAGTATGTCTATATGAATTACAATTTAATAGCTAAATGTAAAAAAAAAAAGGGATGACATATTCCTTTTTTACATCAATGTGTGAAAAAGCAAACACAAAGAACTGTGGCAGGTTAGTCTTCATCAAGGGCCAAAGTCCCACCAGTATTTTTCCCTTTCTTAAATCTACTTTCTCCTAGGCATCACCGTCTTGGCTGAAGAGCTCAGCTGTGTCCTGCAGTGGGTCCATTAGAGCCAGTTGGAATATGTTGTGTCCATACAGGCACACCTGGGCAGTTGCCACAAGAATTTACACCAGATTTTTTTTTTTGAAATTCAATTTCTACCACCAAATATAGATATCAATAAAGAAATGTACCTTTTCAGAGGTACAAGATGGTATAAATTAAAATGGCCTAAAATACTTGATTCAAGATGTATATTACTAAAATAATCAAGTAGTTCCAATTGTTTTTCACCAAATGGTTAATGCTCAACAACAGTTCAAAGTTTTATTGTAAGCTTGTTTTAAAACCGCCATATTCTTAAAGAATTAACTTAATAATTAAATAAATTCAAGTGGGATATACATAGGAATCAATGATTTGATCATTTTTCCTACATGGAAATCCACAGAAGTTGGAGAATATAAAAGTGGAAACTTTATGAACATGCTTGAAAAATTTTGCACATTTAGCCCACGTCTCTGTCTCTTCATATTTCCAGTTTTTTTTTTTTTTATTTGTCTGACATATATTTACAGGAAAATGCATGCAGTCACTTGAAGAAGGTGAAGCTATTTCTTGGACTGAACACATAAAATTGAAATTAAATTTTTTTCAGGAATTTAGAGGATTAACGTCCTGCCTATTAAGATACTACTGCACTGAAATTTTTCTGTCTTTTTGAAAGTTTACATGCGCAACCACCAAAGAAGTAAACAAAATAAATTTTGTGTCTCTGAGAACTTTCAGAGAATAATGCTATCTGCTTAACTTAGGAGCTAGTTTAAGATTTTTTTTAAATTTTGATTTTATTTATCAGTCTTTGTGTTACCTTGCCTGGACTACCCTTTCATTTTACTCTTTGCTCCTTCAGTTGTAAAAATACAACAAAACCCCAAAAAACTTTTAGTCATAGAGAGAGCTTCATTACTTCCTGACTGAATCACCTCCCGTGACTGTTTTGATGCACAAATTCCTCTCAACCGTTTCATGAGCTGACCAAATGGCTGTTCTCTGGAAATGACTGATGAGTAGTAGAAGAAAAAGGCTGCTTTAAAGTTTTTAATTTGTCAGGAAGAGAAAGACTGATCAGCTCCCTTTGCACATCTGCAGAATGTCATAAGCATCATGTCCTGGAGATTTCTATTGACTATAAAGTAAATTAATATGAAATGTGAGGTGCCTTTATCCACTTTGCATTTGGTCTGGCTAATGTCTGCCAGAAAGAGGAGCATACTAATAAGCTTTTTGCATAAATGAATACTGATTTATGGGGATTGCAAGATGGGCATAGAAAAGGTTAAACCCACATTTGAGGAGAGTATGTCTAAATAAAGCTACACCTTGGACAAATCTAATGCCAACTTTCCTCTTGAGACTATATAGCAAGATGTACCAGAATTACAGATTGAAATGAGAGCCTAGCAACGGGAAATCTGTCTCAGGGTCAAAAGGAGCACGTCATAAGTTTTGGACATGGCTGCACTTTGCATTAAGTTATTGCTAGATTTAAAAACAAGAACAATAAAATTAACTCTGAGATGACAGATAAGAATCTCACAGCTCCACCCACTACCTTCTGGGGAGATTTAGTCTCTGGCTGACTATCTTGCTGTCTTGACAGATATAGCTCACCTCCATCTGAAAGGTAAAAAAGCTTTTATGCAAGGTATTTCATGGCATGACAGGCAAGATATCTTTTGCCCATGGGGAGGTGATTTCAAATCTGTACAGACTGGAATATAATTCTTTGAGTTTGTATGTGCAAACTGTCTAGAGTTCAGATTGTGAGATTTCTGCTCCAGAGACAAATGCTCTAGAAATTGTAAATGCTCCAGAAATTGTGCAAATGGTTGGACAGTTCTCTCTCTTGCTGTGCCTCTTAGACAGAAGTTGAGCACACTGAGAGAAGAAAATGTGCTATAGTTTTGTTGCCTATGGACTCAGTGAAAGAGATTCAGCTAATTGGATGAACACGGACTGCCTTTCTTCTATAGACAGTGGACAAAAATATCGAACATAAGTGCACGTGATCCTTATCTGCCTAACTTTTTATTTTAGACATTCTGACTGCTTTCAGAAATAAATGTCTGCAATTAATATCCTAAATTAACATTTACAAATTTAAAGTGATGGCCTGAATTCGCAAAATGCTAAACAACCAAATGAATTAATTGCAAGGTTTTAGCAGCTGAAAATCTTGGTTTATTATACAAAAACAGACAGAAGGAACTCATATCTAAATGAGGAGCTCACACCTTAGGGAGATAGTACTATAAAACACCCTTTGGGAAAAACAAAACCTCAAAGAAAGAAACAAGTTCCAGCAAACTTCATTTATTCAAAATATAGTCTAATTTCTCTAAATATACCTATGTTGTATTCTGCTACATGACAAAAAAAAATTATTTGTATTTTAATTTTCAAAAAAATCACAGAATAATCAAGGTTGGAAGAGACCTTCAGTATCATCTAGTCCAACTACCAACCTCACACCACCATAATCATTCCTACACCATATCCCTAAGTGTCATATTAACACACTTTTTGAACTCTTCAGGGACTCAACCACCTCTCTGGGCAACTTCTCCAGATAACCAGTAAAAGCTGATAAATGACAGCTCCTTCATTACTCTTGTGTTCACCCCATTCAGGCCCATAGTTGGAGGGTTGTCTAATTTGCATAGCATATTAGCAATAGCCAGTTGCTCCTGGATTAAGGGGCACTAACTTGTGACTCTGGCAGCTGGGTACCCTGAAGATAACTGGTTTTGGTATTAAAGACAAAGACAGCAATAAGTATCTCAGTCTTTTTTCTCTTCTCCTGACACTATACAGCCCCCTGCATACAGCAAAAGATGGAGAGTATTCTAGTACACTGATAGAATGCATTTATATCTAAAATATTGGAACATATATGTATACTAAATATAACCACAGAATATCCTGAATTAGATGAGACCCACAACTCTGAAGAAAATGAGCAATTTTCTCCAGAAAATGCTAGGATGAGAATTTTAAAAAGGCAATTAAAACCAGAGGGATTATATTTGAAATCAATAACCTTGTATAAAGAACAAAGTTTCTCTCTTTGGATCTCTCTTAACCTTAAGAGATTTGTTATGCAGAGATTCTACACATGTAGATCAGATTCAACTAAAGAAGATAAGATTAAATGGAGAAATATCAAAGGATGTATCAAAAAATAGATTTTTTTGCTCATTGTACAATAATTTTGCAACAATTTTACAATAATTCGTATCAAAGAAAATTCAGAACATATTAGGAAAGCTGTTTTCCTCTGTCTCTGGTTATAGGTGCAAAATATGTGAGGACTAAAAATCATTCAGGCATTTAGATTTTAAATTTCTAAACAACATATTAATCTGTTTCATATGGAATATGAGTTACTTGTATAATTTGCATTTAAAACTATTTTCTTATTTTTAGATAATAATTTCTGGTATTTTTCTTTAATGTGTCAATAAAATATCATATGTATGATATGAAAAATGCAGTGTTTCATATCTAATAATTTATATATTTCTTTTGAATCTGAAAATCATCAGGTTGCTCTACATTCCAG
Organism: Alaudala cheleensis; assembly: GCA_013398995.1. Classification (NCBI taxonomy): domain Eukaryota; kingdom Metazoa; phylum Chordata; class Aves; order Passeriformes; family Alaudidae; genus Alaudala; species Alaudala cheleensis. The sequence continues at coordinate 24,383 of VWYE01007873.1, forward strand.
TAACTTCAATGGCCTTTTACATATTTTATACCACGTTTAAATTCCTTTGGACAATGAAAGACTGATTGTACACAATTGCCAGAATCATTCAAGTGGTAGTTGTTTCCACTTTAACTTAATAATTTTTACTAAGAGCCTTGTGGAGTATACTTGTTGATGTCACCTGAAATAGCTACAATGGTTTTCATTTTCATAATATTTTAGTTTATATTACCCCAGTTAGGACATTTTCAGATATTGATCACATTAACATGCCCTGGAAATCTTTGTGTACAGTCATGATCATGTATCACCATGACTGCTCAAGATAAATCCTTACTTAAGATTTTATTACTTATGAGTGTAAGTACTTTTATATTTAAGCCGAAATTTCTTGAAGACTTGGCCAATACCTAGAATCAAGGGGAGAAATGTTCTTCTGCAGCTCCTACTAATTTTTGCTGGGTTGTCATTAACTACAGATGAAGTGTCAGTTTCCAAACAAGTCTACATGTTATCAAGGTCTTTTATTAATATTTTATTCTCTTTTTTTTTCTAGTTAAACTTAATTGGCTTCTATGATAGGTTTACTGGAAAGAACAATATTATGATTGTGAAAAAAATAATGAGAATGTTTCCTCAGAATCAGTCTTTGGAGAATGAGAGGATGTATTTTTTTATACAAACTTGCATATATGCAAGGGGCACACACTTCATATGTCAGTATTGTTGCATTTTGCTGAAAACATATCGTCACTGTATTCTAACAGATGTTACTGCCATACAGATCAATGCATATCCAGATCCTGTTTTAAACATTTTATATTCTTAGTTTTGGTTCTCTTGAGCAAGGCTTAATAGAGCTGATAAGCAATGAGAGAAGGGTATGGAAGACCTAAAAATATTTACATTATCTTCTGCTAGATTTAATTGAACTTAAACTGATAATATTAATAAGACTTTTGAATTTTTCTCCTTGGCAAATCCTCCCTTTATGCAATTTCCGTATTTTTTGTTTTCTCTTCTATCTTTTTCTGATTTTGATAAATAATAGTGAAAAGAGAAGGAAAGCAGGGGATGGAATTACAACATAACAGGGATATATTTTTCTAACTCAATCAAGAAATGGTCCTTCTATGCTCCAGAATACGTTGGTTTATATTTCTGATCAATTTATTTTTGAATGTACAATCTACAAAGGAAACACTGCTGTTCTCACTATCAGTGTGAATGACTTGATAATAAACCACTTTAAGACTAAGTTACTACACAACAGCTGGAGATTTACCCTTGAACCAAAAACTATGACAATTTTAACATTTACTGCAATTCCTTTCTAATGGTACTAGGGAAAATTTTAATCAGAGTGGAAGAATTTATAGTCCTTCAGTGTGATGTTGTAGCAGAGTGTAAACAGCCTGTACATCTAGGTATTACAGTCTACTAAAAATACATTTTAAATTTTTACACAAGCAAGCTTGACAAATGATACAATCATTAAAAACACTCATTCTGAAGGCCAATAATAAAATATGTGGGTTTACCTTAACAAATAAGAAATAAGAGCCAAAATTAGAGTTACAATTGAACCTGTAAATATGTTATGTCACAAAGAGGAAGAGTTTTATAACTTGAGGTTAACTGGTAAGTCAAGTCAAGGATGTGACACCTTTTATAAAAAATGAATATTTACCTTTCTAAGATAATTTGAAAGCAAGCCAGATTTCAATTAAGGCAAATAGTCTGTCTCAGAGAAAAGTAAGAAGAAAACTTGCTTTGGAGAAAAATGTTAAATAAATGTAGATGAATGGAAGGATTCTGGATGGGAGACTTTCTCCCTCAGACTGGTGCTTTGTCTGAGATGTAAGGCATATAAAAAATACTTCTGAATTAGTTTTTTCAGAAATTTTGCAAGAACTTCCTTATTAATCTAACTCTTGTAAATTAACAGTGTTTTCCTTCCCTTCTCACCTATGTCTCCATTTTGCTACCACGATGTGTAATAAAACATCATAGTGTTTTTGTGAATAAATATGTTTGTTTATCTATTTTAATATTTTCTTCAGCCTGGTCTGTATTAAGAACTACTAGATTCTTTACAAAATCTGTTGTCTAAGTACAAATTTCCCTGTTACAAGATGGTGAATGTTTTTATGCATTTTGAGAGAGACCAAACAAGTTCATGCAGAAGAAATTCATTACTGAATGATTACTGAAAGGATTACTGAAAACACGAAAAAAATTTTTGGGTCAAGGAGTTCTTATGTTGCAAAGATGAACACTGGGAAAATATGTGGAAGTATAGTATCATCCCAGGTTGCCCAGTACTCTTTATTCTGCTTTTGATTGCAATGATAGATAGGACAGTGGGATTTTTTTTTTTCCCAGCTAAATCCTTTTAGTAATTTCTTAATAACTAAGTGGTCCTTACACAAGGGTTTGACAAATAATCAGAGAGAGAGGAGTCTTTACAAATTTCCAGCTCCCTAGGACTTATCTCAGGTTCTTGAAGCATATTGTCTACCTGGATTGTGAATATCCCTCAGAATCTTCACAGGCAGACCATTGACTCCAAGGCATCAAAGAAGTTTTTTCCAAGTAATCAGTGTAATAAGTAAGGCATTACAGGAGCACTGACCAAACCCTAGAATCCTCAAGAATTTGTTACTTATGAAAGTGGTCAGCTTGAATAGTGATTCCCTGTTCCCCTCAGGAGCAACATGTTCTGGTGAAGATCTAATGGCAATTTTTCTGCTTATTCATTAGTTTCAAAATACCCTCTCTTCCTCAGTGCTTCAGAAAGTGTTGCCAGTGGATTCATGGTGCTATGAGCTCTCAGCCCTGCTATATCCTAGGGGTCTTGTCTTAAAATGATATTTTGAGAGTTATTCTGGCTATAGAGTGAAGTTTAAACACTCATTAGTTTGTCTTTGCAACAAAGTAATATTCTTTTCAGGATAATTTCTACAGTGATCCTTGGAAGCAGCTGATTTTTTTTAACAAATGCAGTCTGAGCTGTATGCTCAGTAGTGAAGCCTCACAACTAGATATTTTCTGCTTATGAAAAATGCTCATATCTGTAGAAACAGTATTGTCATTGAGTAAAAGGTATGACAGTTTCAGTCATATACAGGGTTTATATGACATGAAAAACCCTTAAAACCTTGATAGCTCTGATAGCTAACCCTCCCTGACAAGACCAAGTGGCTTGAGGAAGAGCTCTCATCACCAAATTCTTTCAGTTGAGTAGTTCAACTTCCCTCTCCCAGCTCCAGGGCTATTTCCTTTACCAAGTACTAACTTTCAACAGCACTTTGGCTTCATGTGGGCACAGGAGTCCAGCTCAGTGAAATTTCTTGCAGAAATTTCTTACAGAAATACATTCTGCCTTCTTGCAGAATGGAGACATGGAACTTCATTTATTTCAGGAGAATGTACTTGTATAATGGAAAAATGAAGTGTGAGGCAGTCATGGAGCAGATTTGACTCAAAATGTATGTCCACAGAAGTATATACCTTTTAAAAACTTGTTCAACCAGCATACTTTAGAAAATGTTCTACAGGTTCGTATTCAATTTTTTTTTTGTCCTGCTCTCTCCTGTGGTTTTGCTACTGTGCTTGCCTAGAGGGCAATTAATGTCTCTCTTTGCATCTCGTTTCCATTTATACTTCATTTCAATTCCTGCTGTTTCTGAAGCTGCCTTCTGAGTTTTGTACATTTTTTTAGTAGTAAGGGACAGAGAATTTTCTAATTCTTTCCCTTGGAACGCACACAAATGAACTCTCCTGATATTATTCTGTCTCTTTCCCACTGCTCACACATTGCTCATTAAGACACCAACATGCTTTTCTCCCCCACAAAAATTAAAATAATTTGTATATTAGTTATACCTTATCTAGTAAAAATTAAACAAACGCCCACAATTATTCAGAGGCACTACAGACTTATGCATTGTTAAATCAATGATGAATGGAAAAGAAAGCTCCTGAAAATTAATTTGCAGTATACACATGTGGTATTGAATTGTGTATATGAAGAAACTTTTATATTAATCATACTATTGATAGATGCTTTTGACTATATCTTCTTGTAACCAATTCCCGAGAATTAGAGATTAAATGGATTTGGTATTTGAACAATGAGCCAAAATTTCAACATCTCTCTGTTTCTTAATTTCTCTACAGCAAACTCAGGCACTAAAAAAATACTTTAAAATGAGACATACAAAATACAATATAAGAAGCATAAGCCATCTTATGTAAGAAACATAGAGTGCTGATGAAAATGCATTTAACTTATAAAGCTCTTTGGGGTTCTACCAGTTTCACAGCCTTGAATATTAGGGATTAGATACTTGAAACAGTTTCTCTTCTAGAATGTGACAGAAGAGGAAGTTGTACTTCCATCTGCTCTCGTAGCCTAGTAGATAAAGGTTTCAGAAATGATATTGTATATTCATATTGCAGTTCTTATTTTGTTTGAAAATACGCTCCATCTCCAAAAGTTAATCCTAAGAGATATAATATTTATAGAGGAATGTGAACATATTCTTTTTCTGGTTAAAACCTGAGGAAAAAAAAAAAAAGAAAAAACCAAAACTTGTCTACTTGGAACAGAAAAGAGATATGGAAGAAAAAAATGAGAACTGTTCTGCAGTCCAGTAAGAAGAGTATTTTCTTTCAGGACTTTAAATTTTTCAAACAACATATATGTCTTTCTTTACTTAAATAAATTCTGGACACTGCAAAAGGAGTGAGGCTACTTGTTCCCACTACATTTTAAATAAACCCAAATAAGTAAGTTTCCGCCTGGACCAAGCAGTGATTATTACTAAACCAATTAATTCGTGAGTCTCTTTGTGCAAGGAACATGAGATGACTATCTAGAATTGAATTTACAGAATTTTGAAAGAACAAAATCTTAATGAATTCAGGCTTTAACACTCCAATTATTTTGAAAACATGGGCACTGGAGGACAGCATACTCAGGCTGTCTTTGTAGATGGAAGAAGTTTGCACACCAGGGTGGTTTTACTTCAGAAATTAGAAAGACATTAAGCATATTGAGAGGTAAAACTCTTATCCAAAACTCTATCTACATTAAAAAAAAAAGAAGTATTCTTTTTTCTCATATAATTTCTGAAGATTTTCTCACTTCCTTTATGTTTACACTTCCCTTCTGAAATTCATTTTTGGCCAAATGTTCTACAGCAAACAGCTCTGGACTTTGCTGCATGTTAGTAACCTGTGGAAGATACAAAGTGACTGGAACTGTTAATTTGGTCATTTGGTACATCACCAAGTATAATCTAAGCCACCTCAGTACCCCAATATTTCATGAAAGGCCAGTGTAAGGCCACTTTTTTTTGGTGTAGAGAGCCTCCTAGAACTGAAGTGACTTTGTACTTTTGTTTCACCTTTCTCTCAGTCTTTTCACATCAACTTCAGTATCTTATCTTTTCTTCTTTTCCGCATAGTCCTTACTTTCCATTTTCTTCCAGAGTGTTTTGGTTTTACTTTTGTTTTTTAAATCCATACATTCATTCAATACTAGGAAAAGAAAAAAAAAACCAAAACAAAAACAAAAAGCCTCTGTATTTTTGCTGCTGTCACATAATTTATTTCTCCTAAGTTATATTTTCTCCTCCATCTATGTGCTCAGACTGGAAGCTCTTCAGAACCCCAGACAACAAGTAAATATGTGCTTATATTTATTGCCTACTGAATAATTTCTGTACTTAATAGAGTGGCTGCTATTTCTACTACTGAAGGACTCAGTCCTTTTCTGCAAAATGCATTTTCTTGTATTTTAAAGAATGTGCCAAGATATGAACATGCCGTATAATGTTAGTTAATAAAATATGTGATGTTCAATACCTGAAAATACATGGGGTTTGATAGAAACAGATGGAAGAACAGCTTTAAGCAAAAGCAGAAAACAAGTGTAGCAAAAGGAAGTCTGAGAAATGCCAGGAATCTGAGCCCACTGTTTTGCAAGCACAAAGATGATACTCCTTATAGTTGTATTAATAAATTAAACAAGTTTAATGACCAAGAAATCATTTATGTGGACAATAGGGATCACAAATGTGACCATTACTGTGGTAGCAGAAAACAATAAGAATCAGCAAAATCTGATAAGAGTTAAAGTAATTTTAAACTGACTTAGCACAAATGCTAGTTAACAGTTCATAATTATGAGAAAGCAAATTTGCAATATGTCTGTAGAGTGTAAGTGTTGCATCTGAAAATTTAAGAAGAAGATATGAAAAAATAATAGATTGTTTCTCTTGTAGTTTATATTCTGGTATTGTGCTATTTTGTCTTTTGATTTTCTTCACAAATTAGCTTGTGAAATTTGCTGAGAAAATTTCCATAGAAGCTAGCAAAGTTGTCAGGCAAAGTCATAAGTGAAAGAGAAAGAAAAATTAGAATCTCATGTTTTGTGCAATTACATGAACATTTTGTAAGTATAACCTTCTGTGACTGTTAAAAAAGAAGAAGATTGTTTCCAGTCTTTTTCCCTGGAGACATTTTGTTCACAGAGCAGATTGGTAGAAGCCGCTGTCTTACTAATGTTCTGGTCCACATTAAAAAGCAATGGATTAAAGACAGAAACGGCTCTTTGCCTAAACTGCTTAATAAAAGTGAGTCAAAGACCAACCTCTCTCCTTGAGGCCAAGTAGTTATCAACTAGTTTATATCCAGACTTGTCTAGCTGACGGCTTGGCCTTTAGAGGGAGAGAAACAGAATGTTACGGAAATTCACAACATTGCCATGAAATGAGATAACAGAAAGCAGTGTATATGGTGAGGTGTCAAGGACTTCAGTTTCCTCTCCAGTTTTCTCTTGTCAGTTCTGAAGAGGTATGTCCTTAAGCAATATAACTCCTTAAGTCACTTTGTGACACCTGGCATGAGGAGCAGAGATAGATAGGTCCCTGGTTTTTTATTTAGCAGTCCCAGACATCATCAATTCTGCCTCTGGTCGACTGAGCGAGACATAGCCAATTATTCCTTGCTTTGCGCTTGTCTTCCAGGTTCTATGTGTAACAGAGATTTTAGCAGTCAGAGCTTTGAGGCATAGTCAGCTACCTCTCAGTAATTTCACTAGGGCTCTAATTCCAGTTAAAACATAATTGCTGTTGAATTGTGTATTTAGACCCACATCTGACATAGGCACCTACCCTCTTGAGCATGAAAAGACAAGGAAGGACCGAGGCATATATATATATATGTCAATGAGGAGTACAATATTTTTGTAGTTGTGATATGACATCTCTTATATGTCTACAGGTCAGGTGGCCACCCAATCAATGCAGTCATATGATAAAAGCCAGAACTTCCGAGACACAGGCCTTAGTTCAGACACTTCTGTTGATAAGATGAATTATACCTTAAATTACTTACTGACACTATTGTGACTAGCTCGCATGCAGATGTCTACAATTTTATTATCTGAAGTAGGGCAATGAATCCCAGCACACAGGATAACTAGTCCAAGAGAAGTCATATGGTGTTAGCACTTGACAAAGCTGGCGTGGCTGATAGAGATCAGAACAATTTCTTAGAGGATATTGTGCTGAAAATCTAACAATGCAGTGAATCCTACCAAGCTGCAAGGGGTGAGATTCTGTTCCAGGTTGTAGAACCCTTATTTAGATACCAAAATGTTATTTCTTCAAGGGGCTGTGATACCCAACCATATCACTCCTCTGGAGTGACAGTCAGGATACAATACTCCATTGCATCTCAAACAGAATTAGATACTTTTCTGTGGCAACCGAATCAAACTTCTTTTATAAGGCATTATTGGTTTATTATAATAACACAGACACTAAACTGTATGTAGATATTTTATTGCTCCCATGGTCTTTAGCTGAACCTACCACAACTTTTCAGGCCTTGGAAAAGAAGCTGAATCCTAAATACTTTTTAAGTCCATGGTGATAATAGCTTTAAAAATATGTTTTTGAATAATAATGCCAGATTCTCAGTTCATATCCCTGCTGAAGGAGTAAAATAATGGACCAGAAAAAAAAAAAGTCATTTAGCATAGTGATTTTACTTGTAGAAGTGTTCAAATGCATATACCTCACTTAAGAACATTTATTTTTGAGTATTTTATAGGTTTCTAACTAGAATAATGATAATTCACTAATAATATTGAACAATCATTCAGTTACTGGTCTCTCAAGATCTTTTGAATTTATGTGTACGTATACATATATCTCCATGTCCCTGAATCTATAAGGTTAGGATTAGGACATCCATAATTTTATAAACACCCCTTCTGGAATTTTCCATCACTGCAGAAAAGGAGATTTCAAGTTTTCCCTGGTTTGATCTGAAATGAAACCTCTACTATTCAGTTAATTTTTTCCAGAATAGTTTCAGTGTTGAAAAAGAACAAGATTAAATTCCCTTGTACTATCATACTATTATGTTGAACTGCCATTCAAGGCCAAGTGAGGAGTCTATTGAAAGAGTCAAAAATTATTAATTTGTTTAATTCAAATATGCTTTTTGTTTTCTCTTTATCTAAGACTATTGTATTGGCAATTATGTTTCAAGTGGTTTCATGTTTGGCTTGTGTGCTACAAACATCATACAATCAGATCATGACCTTGTGGCAGAAAAAATAAATAAAAAGAAAAAAGCCAAGAAAAATAAGGAGGAAATTGGGCAGATCAGTATTCGGTAAAGTTGTTCTTTTTTCTAGAAAAATTGTTTCCATTAATAAATATTATGATAATAAAAGTAGAAATTATAAGACCACCACACTTATATGTGACACTAAAGTAATAGAGAAATCCTGGAATCCAACTGGGAAATCATAAAAAATTCAGCTTCAAGTTTTGTATTGACATGTGCATGCATGCAGCTACATGTCTGTATGTATAATTCTCATATATGCACACTTTTACTTCTCATATATTTCTTTTGTTAGAAAACTGAGAACAAAGTGTTTAACAGACTATAGTCACAAGATTATTGTAAAAGTAGTATTCCTCATAAGACAATGTTCACAAAAGCTATAAAAAATTTCTTTGTGGGCATGGTACTAATGAAGTGTTTGTTGTTTTTTTCAGATTTGTGACCTATAAGCAGTGAGTGTTGCTCTATTCAGTGACTGGGGCATTTATGAATATTTGCTCTCTGTGGTTTAATAGAAAGCTGTAGATCTCATGATCTTCTTTTCTTTACTCCACTGCTTATTTTCACAAAACTTCATTATATCTATGTGGTTTTTTCTTTATTGATTCAAATCTGCCAGTGAGCTCAAAAATATTTTTCAGAAATTACATACAGTGAAACAGACAGCACATCTAAACACAAAAAGACAGATCATTATATGAACTTGTATTCTAAGAAAATGCAGATAAAAGCAGTTCATCAGATATGTATCTCTGTTTGCAGTATCTTTGTTGAAAAGATATGAACATATGTCATTTAGAATGTTTTCAATATTCTGTAATTGGTAAGTGACATAACACTGACATTGAGTGTTTTCAAATTATCTTTCGTATTTGGACCCTCTATATCCACTTGATAGACAGCGCTGTATTAAACAGTTTCTCAAAACAAAATTAGACTAAAAAATAGCGGTTTTCTGTCAATATGCACTTCTAGAAATGACAGTTCTAATCTTTCTGTGTCTGTGAATAGTGGATGTTCAAAGATTCTTTCATCATAAGTGACCTCTAGGACTCTGTATTCTAAACAGAGAAAGATTTCAAAATAAACAACACTCCTCCAAGATGAATAAAATAATGAAAATAGTGACCATTAGGTCAATCATCTTAAAGGAGAAAAAATAAAAGAAGAAGAAAAAAAGAAGGCAAAAGAAGGATATATCTACATCTATATCTATATCTATCTATCTATCTATCTATCTATCTATCTATCTATCTATCTATCTATCTATAATTTATTTTTCCCCATTAGTTTTAATTTAAGTATAGTCTGGATGTGTCAAACTCATCTTTGTCTTTCAAAGAAACTCCTTTAATCATCAGGTATTTTTACCATCAGGTAAAATTTTATTGCTTTTTTTCTAAAGCAATATTCACTTTGTTAGCAATACAGTTTTACAAAGCTTAAAGATTCATATAATTAGCCATAGATAAATGGAATAATTTTATCAATATTCATAGTCCACCAAATATTCTGATGTAGTTTACAGTGAATTTTTAGCAATTTTTTTTCAACAAAATTGGTTTTATTCTTGTTTTTGAGTCATCTTTTTCCAAGCATGTATCTTAAAAATTGCATTTTTTGTAAAATCTGAAATTATCAGTAGTTTTTTATTAGTAGCTTTTGCCTGAAAATTCATATGTTCAGATGCTGTCATTCTCTGGTTTCTGGTTTAATAAATTGCATTCTTATATTAGAACAGGCAAACAATACCTTCTGATTTATAAACAGTGCATAATCATAGTTTAAATAAATGATTACCAAATAAATAATTTATGTATAATATATGTGAACACTGAACTAGCATGTCTTAGGAGATATTTGTTCACAACAGATAAAAAAGATTTAAGACTTTTTTTTCAAAATTTAGTTTATGAACAGTGTTTTATTTGTAATTGGACTAACATTTCAGTGAAATTGTTTGTGATTCACAGTAGAGTACTGAAAGCATGATTTAGACTCTCATGAATTTATGTGCTCCTCCTGGACAAAGAAACCTGAGAGCAGTGCTACAGAACGTTTTTATAACGTGATTTGTACAGGATAGAATAGATAAAAATTCTACTTGGTTAAATCATATAGTCATGGCACCTTATCTCGAGGGTCTGAGAAAATCCAAACCCAAGAGATTGCTTGAGCTGTTACTCCTTACATTTCCTTTGTGAGCATCATGATTGAAAAAGATTATCACTCTGTCCTGGAGCAAACATTGTTAGAACCTTCTCTTCTGTGGATGATCCCTGGTCCTTTACTGTGTTTGGCTCCAGTCATACAATGCCATAGAAGGGAAAACTAGAGCAGAAGTTTTCAAGATCAGCTCTGTGTGTTTGGAAAAAAACCAGAACAAACCTACAGAAGGTGTTGCTTACCTCAGATTTTGCTCCTAGCACCTGGATGGCCACAAATTCAGGCTGAAAGGTATTGAGCTGCTAAACAATGCGGGTATGTACAACTCTTATGGCACAATATAGATGTAGTGAATTAAGGCTTGTAAAGTGAGAACATCCCTGAGGGGAGCTGCACATACCCATCCACATGATCTACCTGCTCAATAGGGTGCCTATGACTTTGCAGTCATATGCTATAGCAAAAGAAAATAATAAATAAGTAAAATGGAGAGGATTAATGTGCCACTTTAAAAAAAGTCAAACACCAGATAAACAGACACATTCTTTTTGAAATACCTGCACCCTCCAGTGTAAAGCTGTAATCTTAAAGTTGCTCTGGCAACAACAGGAACATTTCCATACCTGACAACTAAACTGGTTGAGCAAGTCAGAATTTTTATTAACATAGCACATGTCTTCAACAAAGTCACCAAGCTATAAAAAACAGGTCTAATATAAATAACATGCATCAACAACATTCATTATTGGTTTTATTGAAACCAAACACTTGATGTTAAATAAAAATCAATAGTTATCATAAAATCAGATGAAAGGCATAATGTTAAAGTAAATTTAGCTTGTAATCAATATACATCTTTAATTGAAAAACCTGAAGAGAAATCTCAAATAGCAAGAAAGCAATAGAACCAAAGCAATTTTTATATAATGCACTTCAGAAGAGAACTATCCCATTTTGTTGTCACTCTTCTTATTTAAAAAAAAAATGTAATCTAGACAGCCATATGAAATTTATCATATAATGCTAACAACATTAGTTGCTTAAAATGCAGATTTGAAAAATTGAAAACCATTCGTTTTCCTTCCTCCACCCATTTTCCCATGTCATTTGCAGCTCTGATTTTATTTTGATTCATACAAGCAGACAAACACCACCACTGACTTTGACTCCTAGTATTCTCTAAATATAAGTCATTACAGTCTCTAGTATTCTGCAAAAGCCAACAGAGGAAAAATTAGCATTTTACTCCAATTTTGTTAGCCATATGTTGCATTAAATGATAGCTATAGCTTTGGGGGTGGAATTGTTTCTAGCATGTTGCATTCTTCTTTATTGGTTTTAATGCTTTTAGTTTCGGTTGTGACTACGAGCCTCTGCAAGGCTTTGCTACCACTGGATATGTGTGATGGGATATGACAAGGTGTATTTGCAAAAAAAAAAAAAAAAAAAAAAAANAAAAAAAAAAAAAAGAAAAATAATTTTTGAAAAATTGTTATTTAAGCCAAATCATGAGTTTCTTGTCCTATTAATTGGACTAGAAATGCTCATATTTGTAATATCTTGATGATTTGAAGTAAATGTATTTCAACCTAGTGGAAGGATAATTCTATATCAAGAAATATCATAGAACCATAAAATAGTTTGGGTTGAAAATGACCCTGATCCAACACCTCTGTCATGGCAGGGACATCTTTCATTAGATCAGGTTGCTCAAAGCTCTGTTCAATGTTTCTAGGGACAGAAGATTCATAACTTCACTACATGCTCTCACAAAAAGTCCCTCTCCAGGTTTCTTCTTTCTTTCTTTATTTAGAAATTAAAATGTTACTATAATGTCTACTCAGAGCCTTTTCTTCTCCAGGCTGAACAATAGCAACTTTCTCAGTTTATCTTCATAGGAGAGGTGCTCCAGGCTTCTGATCACCTTCTTGGCCTTCCTCTGGATTTGCTCTAGAAGGTTAATGTCCATCTTAAGTTTGGGACCTCAGAGCTGGATGCAATACTCAGGTAGAGTCCCAATAAACAGGAGAAAAGGGGGAGAATCACTGCGATTGTCCTCCTGGCCATGCTCCTTTTGATGCATGAGGACTTAGTTGTCTTTCTGGGCTGTGAGTCCACATTCACAGGTCATGTCAAAATCCTCTCTCACCAACATCCCCAAATTCTTCTCCTCAGGATTTTCTCTCACTCCATTCTCTGCCCAGCCTTTACATATAGTTGGCATTTCCCCGACCCAGGGGCAGGACCTTGCGCTTGGCCTTGTCAAACTCCATAAGATTGTCAAAGCTTTCCTGGGCTCCTATTGCCTTCATGGTTTTATCACACAGTACTCTGCCAAGAAGATACATCCCTGAAGAGACAAAATTCTGCTTTCCTGAAATCCAGGGTAATGAGGTTACAGTGTGCCCTCCTCTCCAACTGAAACTCCACCAGTTCATGGTCACTACAGCCAAGGCTGCTCTTGAGCTTCACATTCCCCACCAGTCCCTTCTTGCTGGGGAGAAAAAGGTCCAGTATAATACCTGTCCTTGGCCCCATGGCCACTTGGAGAAGGAAATGAAATTAATCTCTATCAGTGAAATGTATCTTGTCTCACTTGCAGAAGTGAAGTATATGTGTATAAAGACTTTTGAATACATCTGGCTACAGCCAGATGCTCTGGTTGAGAAAGACCAGAATGAATTCTGAGAATTAAGTCTTTTGGTAGACTTGCAGAAGACTTTTAGGACTGATAACATCTTGTCTTCCCATGAGATTATTACTATCATCTATTACCACTATTTTTGGAACAAGAATCACCTGTATCAAGACTAATACATCTGCATGCGTGTGTGCATGTATAAATTTTCACCTACACAAACATACTCACACACACATACTGTTATTTATATGAGATGGGCAGATGGGAATATCTTGGATTTTGCCAAGTAGTTGTTATTTCATAAGGGACTCTGCAGGATCTGTTCTTGTGGTGGAGGGTATTACTTGGCACCAGAATGGTACTATACCTAATGACACATTCACAAAACCTCCTTGCTCTGTAGACCTTAAATTTTAAAGACATCGCATTATTAAAAATCAAATAAGAAGCAAGAATAATTGGATATTTTAGCACAGACACACGGTGCGCAAAATTTGTAGATGTTGTGGTTTAACCCTAGCCAACTGCTCAGTCCCACAGCACCACTTGTTCACTCCCTTTCAGGAACATGGGGGAGAGAATCAGAAGAACAAACACAAGAAATCTCTTGAGATAAAGACAGTTCAATAGATAAAACAAAGTAATGCGCACAACAAAAAAAGAACAAGGAATTAATTCACTACTTCCCCATGGGCAGGAAATCGGTGATCTCCAGGAACGAAGGGCTTTATCATGTGTAACAGATATTTGGGAATACAAACATCACGACTTTGAAAGTCCCTGGACCTTCCATTTTCTTCCCCCGGCTCAAGTGGATAGACAGCAGAATGGGGACTGGGGGAGCAAAATCCCTCCCACTTCAAGCAAAGATCAGATTCATCATCACCCAATGTACCTAAGTCTCTAGCACCAGATGAGATGTGTCCCAGAGTCCTGAGGGAACTGGCTCTCGATGATTTTGAAAAGTCATACAGTCAGGTGACTGTAAAAAAGGGAACACTGTACCTATCTTTGAAAAAGGTAGAAAGGAGAATCCTGGGAACTACTTACCTGTGAGCTTCAACCCAGTTCCTGGGTAGGCCTTGAGACAGATCCTCCTAGAAACTTTGCTAAGGCACATGGAGGACAGGGAGATGATTCAGGACAGCCAGCACATCTTCAGCCAGGTCAAGTCCTGCCTGACTAGCTCACTGGTCCTCTCTAGTCACTATCAGAATGTGGGTTTTTTTAATGCATTACCATAAAGGATGACTTTCAAGGAGGAATTGGAAGGTCCAAAGAAAAAGGCATCTGTCCTGAGAATTGACTACTCTTCAGCACCAGATCTACACAGTCTGCTGTATAAGAAGGAACATGTATGCTGGAGACCACACTAGGTCCTAGTGTCCTAAAAGAAGTGTGAATGTCAGCAACTTTAGATAAGCATAGCTACAGCTTTCCATTCCTGAGAATGAATTGTCATAACTCATATCTGAAAGAAGGAAAGAGCTGTTTTCTGCATTTATGAGGGTAGAAATGAAATCAAAACTAAAGAAACAACTGCCTTGCTGCTAGATAACCTCAGAGGCATGATCCAAAATAAAAATAAAATAATATTTTGTTTTCATGCAGCTCTGATATCCGTCTAGGTAGAAATTATTAATTGCCATGTTCCTGAGTTGCACTGCTCCATGAATAAGAACATTTGGACTTATTCCAAATCATAGATCACCTGCTGGTTTCTGTACAGTTATATCAGCCATTTCATTGAGCCTGTTTGACTTTTGAAATGCCCTCCAGGGTCTGCTCCCGGAGTCTGCACACTGGAATGAGGACACATGCTTAGGGAATGTCTGCTGGCTAGAAAACTGATCTGTTAAGCAGTCTATGGATGTTTGTTCATCTGTATCTTCACCATTCTAACAATAAAAAGGGAGATTAATCTACTATTTGTGGCTCTCATTACTCTTACAGTAGCCTGTAGCTAAAAATCTAAAAGTATAGCTGTAAATGCAATATATTATTTGTTACTATATTTTTATTTTTATTGTTAGTCAAGATTCTGAAGTACTTAGTCTTATTAGGTCATTACTTCAGATTTCAACCCAACTGAATAAAGAATTTAAGACTTGGCATCATCAACAGCCTTATAATTATGGTAGTTTTAATGAAAGCCATTTTGCATGTCATAGTGGTTGAAAACCTGACATCACTTATGTCAATGAGGTTATTGCCATTGATTCCACTACAATCAGTATTTCACAAGTCCCATTTTGATGCTTAAGCTTTAACTATTGATAGTCTTAATAGAAGCCATAAGCTATAGGCCATTTCAGAGGCAATAACTTCTTAAGAGTATGTTGTTGTGCTTCACATGAATCACAGAATAACAAAATCATAGAATCACAGACTGATGAGAAGAGACCTCTGGAACAGACCATCTCATCCAATTCTCTTGCTAAAGCAGGTTCACCTTAGAGCAAGTTGCTCTGGGTCACATCCAAGTGAGTTTTGACTATCTATGGACAAGGAGACTCCATGGGCTCTCTGGGCATCATGTTTGAGTGCTCTGTCACCCTCACAGAAAATTTTTTTCCCCCCAAATTCAAATGGAATTTCCTGTGTTTTCATTTGATCCTGTTTCTCTTTGTCCAGTCACTTATTGGGCACTAACCCTCCTGTCTAGTTTAGCCTTTACTCATTAGAGACATGCTCCCATCCACTAATCTTCTTTGTAGTCCCCCTTTGGGCTATCTCCAGGAGTTCCTTGTTTTTTTCTTGAACTGGGGATCCCAGAACTAGACACGGAACTCCAGACGAGGCCTCACAAGGGCTGAGTGGAGGGGCAGGATCACCTCCCTTGATCTACTGGCAATGTTCTTCCTAATGCAGCCCAGGATACCATTGGGCTTCTTGGCTACAAGGGCACATTACTGGGTTATGATTGACTTGTATTCCATCAGGAATCCCAGGTCCTTCTCTAGAGAAAAAGAAGCAGTGTTCTTTATGAAGGAGTAAGGAATACACTGTCCATTAATATTTCTGGAAAAGAAAAAAGTAATTAAAAATAATAATAATATTAATAAAAAAATTCAACTTGCTTCAAGCCCTCTCTACTATTTGTGTAACAAGATAAGGGTGAATATGGAGATCTGGTATTAAAAAGATAAGGCTGGTTACTGTTTCTACTGTTTTATTGATTTTCATGGTTGTGGGTTAGCAGTCCTATGTATTGTGGTCAGATAACAGATATGTAGCAGAGTGAAGAAATTATTCAACTAGGTGTCACATAATTGTTTAGTAAAAATGTTAATATACAGCTTAGATAATGTTTTCAGAACGGAATACTAAAGATCAGACATTTTACAGCCGCATTATATGACTGTATATTTGAGAAAATAGCTGAGTAACAGAGTGGCCCACCACTCCAGAGGATCTTGAAGGCTAAAAATGGTGGCAATGCTATCTCGAGACATGATGACCCACATCAAGTGTACGTCATGTCACAGATGGAGCGTTGTGGCAATGAGAATAATTTTTATCACAAATATCAAGTTTATAAAATTTTCTTATTAGCTTCTGGAAGGAAATAGAGTAAACCTCATTGTCATAAACAATGTGCATTTGCATGTGTGCAGATGTAAAGAAGATGTGGAGTATGTTATATTGTTTATGGAATTGGATTGATTGTTTTTAGACCATTTGCTGATAATGAAACATAAGGAATTGGTAATTTCAGACTGAACATATATAATGATGGAGCTGAAATTGCATTTTGAAATGTGAACAGTCTGTAAGCCCACAATTTGCAGTATTATGGGCAGACTGTAAATAAGCAGACAAAAAACTGAGAAATATTTATATGAAATGTGCAAAATGGTACATGGTGATTATTTGAAAGTCAACAGAGGTAAAAAATTGCAAATGTCTGGCAGTATTAGAATTAAGGGCAGGGAATTACAAAAGCTGTAAGAGAACTGGAGCTGATACAAGTATTTTTGAAATTCATTTAAGCAGTACTTAAAATTTGGGAACAAATAATAACAGAAAAGGGTTTTATATTAAATAGAACCACAATAATACATGTCTTTCATATATGCCAAATTCTATAATTATGTTGCTCAATGTTGTAGTTTTAATTGCAGCGTATCACTGTATGGCACAGTGTAGTGAAAAAGTCCCACCATTAATATTCCAGTAGCACAGAAATTCCTCATGTGCTAATACTGCTCCCTTCTTCAGCAAATATGAATTTCCCTCCAAAAAGGTTATTTGTTTACACTACTGATCAGAATAATTAAGTACAAATTTCCGAGTCTAAGTGTATGTACCTTTAGACATTTTGCATAAATACACTGATTGCTGTATAATATGACAAACTGTATGCTATAAAATATTTTGCTGAAGCTCTGCATGACATGGTCCACATGGTGTCTAAATGTATAAAATGTGTTTATGCACACAATTTCACAGCTGTGCTATTTTCAGGGACAGAAAGAAGAAATTAAGAAGTCTCAGTATTAATGGCTATCTATTTCCTTTCTCTACATTTAATTAATGGAAATGAAGTTATAGACCCAAAGTTCTATCCACTGTTTAGGACATGTTTACCCTTTATTAACCTCTTCTAGAAGTCAGATAAATAAGTCAAGTCAAGTCCATATGTATCCAAGGCCAAGATGCAGGAAACTCACTCAGGCAGATGATAGATTTTTGCATAGGTAGGTTGGAGTCTAAATGTGAAGTAGCTGTATATCAGTATAATTTCAGACACCATATCATAAATATGCATTAAATGTGTCTTTGTGGTCCTCCTAACATCAATAAGTGATTATACATATTTGTGTGTGCAAATAACAAATTTGCACACTCTTTTATAGTACTGAGGTTTGCTATGAAACATTAAAGTATTCAGGAAACATGGTATTTAAAATCATCTCTTAAATAATTTACTTTAACTTAAATTTCTTCAGAAGAATCATAGTCAGACTTGGCAACAAGCACCAAGCTGTGTGTGCATTACAGGATGCTTGCGGCATTTAGTTTTATAAAGCAAGCCCCACCTATGTAAATAAACACTGCAGAAGGAACAATATCATCTGTTTATCATTTGTTTTGGAAATAAAACAATACACAGGCAGATGGTAGCTAGAAGGACATACAAAGATATCAAAAAAATGGCTTTTCTTTTACAGTCATAGAAGAATTTTTAGATTACAAAAATCTTCTCCAATTGCTAAGAACAGAGTGTTCATATAAAGAAGAGAACTGTGTTAAAAATATAATTAAATTCTTCTAGCAGCCTTCTAGACAAGTGGAATGCAAAGGTGGTAATGCAACACAGCTCTAATAGCCTTCAACATCTGGGGTCTCTGTTGAAAAGCTCAGAGATTTCACCTAACGGTCTGAAACAGTTTTGATGGCAACTCGTGTAAAATAAAAGTACGGCAGGAAAACCTTGGTATTTAAAAGGGAGGGGCTTGAACTCAAGGATCTGAGGCTGCTACCGTCTCCAAGTGTGCCTTCTTTGTGTAATGGAGGAACCATCTGACAACCCTATAATTCATCAAATGTCAGCTGTAAATAGTATATGGAATTTTTTTCTGAAGAATCATTGAATATTTTGGGTTGGAAGGAACCTTAAAAGGCCACGTATTCCAACCCCTTGCAATAAGCATGGATATCTTCAACTAGATCAGATTACTCAGAATCCCACCAAACTGACCTTGAGTATTTCCAGGGATGGGGTATCCACCACATCTCTGTACAACCTATTTCAGTGTTTCATCACCTTCAGTGTGAAAAATTTCTTCTTTATTTCCAGGCTTAATTTGCTCTCTTTTATTTTAAAACAATTACTCCATGTCCTTCTGAAACAAGCCCTATTAAAACATCTGCTCCCCATATTTCTTATAAGCCCTCTGGAAGTACTGAAAAGTCTCAATGACATCTCCCCAGAGCCTTCTCTTCTCCAGGTTGAACAAATGCAATTGTCTTCATAGGAGAGTCACTCCAGCCTTCTGATCATCTTGGTGGCTCTCCTCTGGACTTGCTCTAACAGGTTGAGTTCCTTCCTCTTCTAAGGGTTCCAAAGCTGGATGCAGCACTGCAGGTGGGATCTCACAAGAAGGGAGCAGAGGGGCAGGATCCCCTTCCTGGACCTTCTGGCCACACTTCTTTAGATGCAGCCCTGGACATGTTTACCTTTCTGGGCTGCAAGCTCAAAGTGCCAGGTCATGTCCAGCCCCTCATCCAGCAGCACCCCCAAGTCTTTCTCAGCAAGGCTGCTCTCCACCTGTCCATCCCCCAGACTGTGTGGATACCAGGGATTGCTCCAACCAGATGCAGCACCTTTGCACTTGGTCTTGTTGAACCTCATGAGTTTCACATGGGCCCACTTCTTGAGTTTGTCCAGGTTCCTGTGGATGGCAACTTGTCCTTCAGGTGTATCAGCTGCACACCACTGGTTGGTGTCATCAGGAAACTTGCCAGGAGTGCACTTGATCCCACTGTCAATGTCCTTGATGAAGAAATCAAACAGTACTAGTCCCAGTACAGGCCCCATGGAACATAACTCATTCATTGATGTCTATTTGGACATTGAGCCATTAACTGCTACATTCTGGATGCAACCTTTCAACCAATTCCTCATCTACCAAACTGTCTGTCTTTAAAATTCCCCTCTTTCCAGTTTGGATGTCACCGAAAACCCTGTCAAAGGTCTTACAGACAGATGACATGTGTGGCTCTTCCCTTGTACACTGATGTATTCACTCCACTCTAGAAGGCCACTAGATTGGTCAGACATATTTGCCCTTGGGAAACCATGCAACTTGCCGTGAACCAATGAAATAAATTACTATAAAATATAATTAGCATAATTCCTATATTTTCTACTCCTAAACAAGATCTGGAACATCATACGCAAGAATATACCCAGAAACTGCATATTGCAATAGACATTTTTCTGCCATAAGAGTATGTAAACAAAGGAGGGAAAGAATGTAATAATTTCTCTGCTTTATAGATAGGTATTAAAAAAAACCCCAAAACATAGAGGTGATTGAGAAAAAAATATTTCTATGTAACCTATTTTTTATAAATGGGATTTGGTTTCTTAACTATTTTTGCTCAAGCATAAGTATCTTGTCCTCTCTACCTATGTTTTCTAACTAAGAGAGACATGTGGCTTGATATAGTCTTTAGGCAGTGTTGATGATCACAGCTACCAATTGACTATAACCTTAAGTTATGATTTAAATCAGCAATATGTACACAGCCTCAAATTCTGTAACAATGGATGCGCCATTGCCAGTAGTTGCTCAGTTCCAGGCTCTACCAGCACAACTCAGAGCACTCTGCTCTACAGGTTGTCTCCTCAGAGAGTGAGAGTCACCTGTCAGAATCTGCAGTACATGTCAGCTGAATTAAGGCTTCTCTGTCTTTGCCAACAGGAGCATTGGGGATGTCACTGGTAAAGGTCTGTGATATTGGATGTACACATCTACAGAAACCTGTTTCTAAGCTAGGCTCCAATGGAAAAAACATGCTTACCTGTGGCAAACATTATAACATCCTAAAGAAAACATCCAAAGCTGATTAAAGTTATACTGAAATGTTTAGTTTTGGTTGTTTTTTTTTTTTTTATCACAGTCCATAAAGGCATTAATGAATTCATCAGACTAAAATGACATGAGTTTTCCACTGGATCCCCCACTGTCTTTCATTTGTCTCCTGGATTAAACTTAGTAGTTAAACCTAACTACACCAAATATGCATGTTTTTTGACTCATAACTCACATGACATGTTCTTTTTCTTGCTGAGTTGCCCTGGAGTGCATGGAAAGACATTCTAGCCCTACAGCAGTCAGTCTGTGCTCCTAGTTCATCAAAATCCCTACCAGTGCAATAAGCACACGGCCAGTGTTTTTTCTCTATTGACATCAAAGGAAATTACATTAACACCATATTATGTACACTTTAATGAACTTGGTATAGTTCTGGGAAGGCAGCAGTGACATGTCTTTGAACATAATTTACAGTTCATAAACATATTCATGTTTGGAGACTCAGTCAGAGTAATTTGTAGTTAACCAGTTCTAACACTGCTGCCAAGAAAATGATCAAAACAATAAAATTGGCATTGTTACAGAGATTTGGATTATATAGAATTAATGATGTGGAGGGAAATTTACTACTTTGTAGGGAGGTCAGAAGCATTGCATGTCTATATGCTACCTATATCCTGTTTAAGCTACTGCCTTTCATCAGGCCTTTTCCCCACTAGCAGCAGAGCTTAAGTTTGAATTCTATCCTGAAACCTAATGCCAGGTTCAACAATTCCCACAGATTTCTGTAAGAAGTTTTAAAGCACTTTTATTAACAAGCAGAACAAGAATCACATTAATATTACATTGTGGTTGACTACATACGCTGCAATCTAGGATCAAAGTCTCCTTTAGTCTTTCATACAGGTGTTGTTTTTTGTGGTGTGGGGCTTTTTTTCTGGTTTGTTTTGGGGTGTATTTTTTGTGGTTTTTTTTTCCCTTTTTGTTTTTGGTTGTTTTTGTTATGCTCATCTTCCTAAATAAAACTCCAGAAAGAGGATTCTGTGGCCTGTTCTACATGTGATCTTTAAATATTTTCCTAGTAACATGTATTGGGTTTGCATAGCAAGGTTTGGGAAATATAAGGGGGCTACAGGGGTGGCTCCTGTAAGAACCTGCCAGAAGCTTCCCCTGTGACTGACAGAGCCCACGCCAGCCAGTGGCAAGACAGATCTACTGCTGGCTGAGGCTGAACCCATCAGAGACAGTGGTAGTGCCTCTTGGCTAGAACATATTTAAGAGAGAAAAATGACTGCACAACTGCAGCTATAAAGAGGTGCAAGACTGTGTGACAGAAATCACTGTGCAGACAGCAGCATCAGAAGGTGCTGCAGGCATCAGAGCACATTCCCCTGCAGCTTCTGCTGTCTTCCTGCAGCCCATGGAGGTCTGTGGAGGAGCAGAGACACACCTGCAGCCCATGCATGACCTCATAGTGGAACAGGTGGATGTGCCCAGTGGAGTCTATAACCCTGTGGGAGGCCTGTGCTGAAGCAGGCTCCTGGCAGGACTTGTGGCCCCATGAAGAGAGGAGCCCACACTGGAGCAGGTTTGCTGGCAAGATTTGTGACCCTGTGGATGACACATTTGAATAAATGCAGCCTTTGGGAAGGACTTATAGTGGAGAAGTTGTTGAAGCCTCTCTCATATGGGAGACACCCCATGCTGGAGCATGGGAAAAGTGTGAGACCTCTCCCTGAGGAGAAAGGAGCAGCAAAGACAACTCTTGATGGACTGACCACAACCCCCAGTCTCCGTGCCCCAGCACCACTGGGGAAGTGGAGAAAATTGAAAGTGAAATTGATTCTGGGAGAGAGGGAGGAGTGGAGATAAGTTTGGGTTTATTCAAAATTTGGTTTTATTTCTCATTATTTTACTCTGATTTGATTTGTAATAAATTAAACTGAAATCCCCAAGCTTAATCTGTCTTGCCCATGATGGTAATTGGTCAGTGATCTTTCCCTGTTCTTAACCTATGAGCCTCTTGGATTTTTTCCTCACCTGTCAGGCTGAGGAGGGGACAGGTAGAATGGCTCTGGCAGGCACCTGGCATACAGCCAGGGTTAGCCCACCATATATTACCATATGTTTACAAATGGTACATAAAGGCCTGCAAATTTCTACATTGGTTAAACTGTGTTGTCTTTTGGAAAGTTTATAAAGAACAATATTTCAATGAGGCAGATGTTTGCTTAATAAACAGAATCACAGAATAATTACTGCAGTAATTATTTTACTGTAGTAAAAAAAAGCCTCAAAACCCAAACATAAACACAACAAAAACATTTCTGGCTGCATATCTGAGAGCTAGGTCACACTAAACCAAATTACAGGCTCCCCTGTTACTGATTTGCTTATCAAGTAGAAATGTGAATACTCCAGTGAGGGTATTTCCTAAAAGTCTTGCTTTCAGCAAGGAAAAGGCTAACTCCATGACTGTTTCTGTGTATGTGGGTGGGAATTTTTAAAGTAGGTTGCATGCCTACATTACAAACCAGGGTGTGCCCACAGGGAAAGACTGCTATCTAGGGCAGCACCTGGATGATCTGAGCTGGATCATCATGAAGTGCAGTGCTCCAGGGGTGTGAACATCGATACCACACTGATCTGAGGGGCATCTTCCACACAGGAAATAATTTCCAGAAAACTTGTAGAAACGAAAAGGAGAATGACACAAAGAATAACAATAAACAATTTTTAAAAGTTTACCTTTTTGGTGTTATATATTGTCTGTATTTCCTGCAAGAAAAATTGCTAAGAAAAGATTGCTAGTTTTAGGAATTCATTTGAAAGCTCTCCAGGTGAGACGTTTTGTTAAAGAAAATCTTAATGGCAGCCTCTGGGAGTAGTTACCATGCCTTTTTTCTCTCTAAACTCCCAATTCATTATTAATAGCATTCTAGTAGTACATTTGCTAAACATACCCCTGGAATTTACTTTTATGTCTAGGCACAAATATGGGAAAAAAACCCATTTATAATACTTCTCTCTAGGGTGCAGAATTATTAAAAAAATTCCTATCATAAAAAGAGAAGTCTACGATATTGCTGTAAGTCATGAGTATATGTAAGGAAAACAGAACATTCTGTTATGTTATATACATTATTCTCTCTTTCTCTCATTCCCAGTCCTCCCTTATGAAGAAAAAGGAAGAGAAAACAGTGAAAAGAGAAGATATTGGCACTGGAAGCATTGTTGCCACCATTTTCAATTGCCATCACAGGAGAAAGATCTAATCACAAATCTCTAGCCAGTAGGGAGAAAGGATTCTAAGGAGAGAGTATTTGGGAAGACATATAGGAAATTATTTTCTCTATGTGGGTAATAATTTACTAATTTTAAACTTGAAATATGAATTTCAAAGCCACACAGTCTAAAATAATGTTGGATAGCTGCATCTATCCTGTACCCCAGTCTCTAAATTAGGTGTTAAGAATATAGTAATTACTGCACTGGGGGCTTTTCCCCTTAGCATTACTATATTCCACACTTAAATTTTTAAATTTCTGTCAGGAAAACACTTAAACAAGGAATTAATTTTTATTTCCACTAAGATGATATTTGTATTACACAGGCAAGGTGATTGTCTTTTTAATAGAGATCTTACAGATGATTGCAGGCTATCAGGGGCTGGGGCATCACCTTCCCATAAGGGTTCTTGAATATGTCTATCTTGGGAACATAATTTAAAATTGTACCTTTTCTGTCTTTTACAAGTATAGCCCTTCAAAGCAAATAAGTAGGCCTGTTGTTGTCAAGGAAGACTTATCTTGATAGTCTGTTTCTAAATGTTACAAACACCATTTTTCTCCCACCCCTGCTTGCTGTTTATTGTTGGTACCATGCTGCAAAACTAATTTTTTTCTAGGCCTTTTCTTGATAATCACTCTAAAGTATATACTTATCTTTCCTCTACATTCTCTAAATACTGCTTGATCATTGATATAGTTATGGAGTAGAAAAGGAAGATGCTTTAGCTTTTAATAAAGCTACCCGAGGAACCAAAGAGATTACAACTTTACCAATTAACTGTTCCTCTATACCAAACAGTCCTTGTAACTGCTAGATATTATTTCCATACACCTAGAGATGCTATCTTCATTAAGAAATATCAAACACAACACATATCTTGTATTAACACAAGCATCCAAACTTAAAGAGAGGAACCGGATAACTGGTGTTTGATTATGCTGCTTCTTTATACTACTAAGTATTTTTCTCTATACCAGGTACAATTTCAGAGAAAAAAATTGTTTCTTTTTTTTTTTCTAGGCCTATTACAAAAATAAGTGAATTGTTTTGCACTTAAAAGGATTTTTCTAAGAACCTGTTGATTTGTTCAGTATGTCTGGCAATGGAAAAAAAAAATAAAGAAAATAAGTTCCAGGAAGCATAACCCTGGTAGTTTCAACAAAATCAAGGTTTGAATAGGCAGGTATTTTGGGATCAAATATTCTCTTTTTGTAGGGTACTTAAAAAGTACTGTGTGTTATAACATTTTTGTCTTATGAAAATCAAATATTAGACTATTAGAAATAAGTGATTTTATTCTACCTAGCTAATACAGCTGAGAAAGTGTGAAAAAAACAGTATATAACACAATAAATTGCTCTTTTCTTTCATTAGATATAAGAGGGAGCTGGAGGAAAGGGATTTGCATTACTTGAGTTTTCTTCTACCAGAGTTTCCAGACATACCGTTCATTGGTTTTGACCTGTATCTCAAAATCACAATCTGACCCTCAGTGAGCTGCTGACTGAAGTTAATAAATTCAAATGGTACTGCAGGCATTGAGGATCAGGACTTTTGAATGCAGTTGAAACTGATTTTCATAGTTCATGCACAAACTCAACCAACAATTCCTCCTCTCAGCTTCTGCCTCTGGGCCCTAACATTTTCTCATGCAGAAGGCTTCTTGGGAAAAAGGCCCTAGAGTTTTACACTGACTGTGATAACTACAGTGGATATTTTGCCACTAGGTCAAGCTGAAACTTCCAGAACATAGTGCAGAACCCTATTAAAATTTTTTTCTTTTCCGTTTAACCACACTGTTGCCAAACCAGGTCTAGGAACTCCATGTCAGTGTGAATACTGTGAATACTGTTCCATCCATTTGCATTTTACCTGGCACTCATTCTCCCCCAAAGTTAGTTTCTTCTCTGTACATATAACAAATTCTTTTCTTTAGTTACATGGCTGCTTTATGCTGGCTGACTTTGCAAAAGTCTCACTTTTGCTTACACAAAACTCCCTTGATTTCATGAAAGAATATGGTATTGTGAGTCTTAGCCCGTAGTGAAGATGAGCTGCTATCTCTACTGCAGCTTTCAGAAGAGTTCTTCCCAGGGCCATTCTATTTTAAACTTAATTAGATGCTTCAGCTTAGTTTTAAAAAAAGAAGCAAGAAAACTGACTATTGGGAGACTGGCAGGTGTAGTGTGGCTCAGTGTCAGGAGACAATGAAGATTTCTGTGTTAAAGCTGGCATTTCAGTCCCTAATGACATTACTGCAGAGGATGAGTCAAGCAGTATTTTACTTTGTAATCACTCTGACTTTGTCTTTTTAAAATAGAAGTAATAGATAACAAAATAATAAAAAACAATAAAAAGGTATAAAAGTATAATAAGAAACAATTCAAAATCTTTTAACTCTCCCCAAATTGTTGCCAGTCACAAAAGTTCCCTGACAGAAATATCCATCTTGGGTGTGCTAGCCTTTGGTATAAAGACAGTTCTGCAGAAGGGTGCAAATCACAAGTGCCACAGTTCTAAGAACTAGGTCATAGCAATTTTAATTTGTGACCACAAAGCTAGGAGGAGTGATAACTTGGACTTAGTGAATATCTACTGAGAGTAGGGCTACAATTTAAAAAAGCATCTGGCAATTCTAAATATCCAACAAGAGAAACTTTAAAGGATTTGATGTTCAGAATTGTAAGAATAGTCAGAAAATGAAAGATAAGCTTAATGTCTTGTCTCCAGCTAATCATGCACAGATAACTGAAATATAAAGGCCACGTTTGAAAACCATGCTGAAGAGGTTCTGTTATTAGAATTAGACAAGACAGTTTATGCCATACTCTCAGGTTAATTGTATTTAGTGTGGGTCTACTGGGATTATATCCTCAACAGTAGTCAATTAAGTTAACACAGTTTATAGAAAAATAACAAAAACTTCAAGATATGGCTGCATAACTATCTCAAAGTGCTGTCCACTCCCAGGTGTTTATAATAAAAAAGTGCAAGCTCAGTAATATGTTTAATCTGTCAGATGCCAATTGGGACAGTAATAAGCTGTTTCTGGCCAAAAAGTAAAAGTGATAAGTTGCAACGAAAGCAACGGAAAATTCTCTTCCTTGACGAATATCAAAGCAATCTTTCAGTCATGACATTTCTTAGTTCAGCTACCTACATGAAGCATCAGAGGAGAAAACACATAATGTAAATATACACACGACAAAAGAGTGTCCTGAGTTATTAACTCCAGAAATGCTGATGTGTGTCATTGACATTCTGCTCTCTTTTACTTTCAGGTTCATAATAGCTTGTTTCACTTAGGTTTTTTCCTTCCTGTTTTCTAGTTGTTCCTCTTATTTCTAGAGGAAACATTTTTTGTTTTCTTATTTTCTAGAAAATTCTTTTATTTTCTCTTCCTTTTTACACATCTTAGGCACTGAGAATAGACTTATCAGAATTTGTCAGCTTTTTTCTTCTACATGCAGAAAAAACAGAGAGGCTTTGGAAATATCATGTACATATCTGCCAGGAGAAGGCGGCTGTTGTGGTCTGACTCTGCTTTGGTTTATGGCACAAAAAATAAGCTGTCATGGTAAAAAACATCTATTTGCAGTTCATGCTTATGTCAGGAAATAAAGTAATACTTGCAGAGTATTAATTGTTCATCTAGGAAATCCTAAACTGCTTTCATAGCAACATCTACACTTAGGTTTTTGTTTTCATTCAGGAACAAGGCCCTTTCTTAGTCTCTTTTTAAAACCTGTTGCATCTTTCTTTGGATTCAACTCTACTCATTTTTCTGTAAACACTTATTTTTCTTTCTAGCCTCTACTCTTCCTTCTCAATCTGTCAATATCTGTCCCTGAACCTTAATTTTCTGACTACACCTGTGTATTGATGACCTACTTTTCACAGTAAACCACCCTATCAATATATCTCAGTCGCATCTAGCACAAAAGAGCTTACAGCATTTCTGTTTTCTGTCAACTCAGAGTTCAAGTTATTTCTGACTCTATGTAGTTTTAAACAAACGCCTATAGCATGTGGAAAATTAGTGTTCTTCCAAAATTCAGTTTCAAAGTTTAATTTTCAAATATTCAGATTAAACAAGGATAAGGGTAAAAGTTATCAGAAATGACTGAGAAGTAATCTGGGGTTTTGTTATGAAAGTTTATCTACAAAGACTTTCTTTGGCATGTTATCTACATCAGAGGATACATTTACCTACAAAAACTTATTTCACCAATAATAGCCATTTATATGCTTCTTTTTCTGAGAAACTCTTAGGCTTTCTCATTGACCCATTGCACTATTTTATGCTTTGGATCCCAAAACATAGTATTACAGCCACTGAAAAATAGTTACTGGGTTTTTTTTTTTCTACAAAGAGAACAAAACAAATTTCAGTCTACTGGAAAGTAATTTCCCCCTACAAGTCAAGAGGCAAGTGACAATGTAAAATGAAGACAGAATAACAGTTAAAAAGAGTATCCATAGAAACATAGAAAAAGAACAATTTAACCCACTTGAAACAAGACAGAAATTTAGGAACAAATTCTACAAATCTGTAATGTGGAGCTTATAGCTTAGACTTTTACTGAGAAGATGAAGTTCTGGATTATTCAGAAACTCGCAGTGTGAGAAATGCATAAAGAAAATTATTTAATGAAAGACATGCAAAAGGGTTTTGCAAAATTTGTGTTTGATAGAAGCAGAACTTAACTGCTAAATTGTCTGGCTGTATACCCAGGATATTGTCTGTAATAAATTATCCTGATGACTATCAAGCTGTACTTTCATTGTCTCTCAATTAATAGTATTCAATGTAGTATTTTATTTTGAAAGGTATATGTATGTATCTATTGGGGCTGCTCCTCCTTCTCCACCTTAGTTTTCCATTTTTTTTATTTTTTTCCCTCCTAATACTGCTCTGTGTTTATATCAAGGAAAACAAGTTCAAAAAGTGTGCACTTCATTCAAACCCAGGGATATTCTCAGCTCATACTAGAATTTTTACCACACTGTGAAGAACTTATCTCCTGCACAGATGATTTTGTTGTAGTTATGAATGTTATTACCACACCAGAAAAAGGACAATCACAGTTAAAGCAACCCTCCTGTTAGTGGGTAGAAATGAAGTGAGACACAGACTTGTTTACCACTGAGAAGGTCCTGAGCATGAGAAGGGTCCTGGTTTATTCCCCTTTACATCTTAGCCATGTTAACTCCAACTATTCACTGACTCTGGCTGCAGCAAGCTCCTACTGTAGGATTCCCTTGCAGCCTCTGACTGCTGGTTATTTCCTGCTAAACTCTGACTGCATGGATTGGTTTGCAGGCTCTGAATGCAGGTGTTTACCCAGTAAGACTGTGACTGCAGGTTACAACAACAGGATCTACCTGCAGACCCAGACTGACCTTACAGCAGGGACCCTCTTTCCCCAGGATCCTTCTTCTTCACAATACTCCCATTTCCTCTTCCTGAAGGTTCCTCTTCCTTCATAATTCTCCCAGCTTACCAACTCCCTTTTATCACATTTATCTCTACTGGCTATAGCTGCGACTCATCAGGGGAGAGGCTGAATCACAATTAACACAGCTGTTGCTTATCAGGGGCAAGGTCACCTGTATTCATTTCTCCTACAACCAAAAAGTTGTTTCATTCTGGTTCTCAATTGCATGTGTTATTTAGAAATATTTAAGTATTCTTTATTCTGCCTTCCATGTTTGGTAGTTAAGAACCCCATTTTAACCTGATTAAAATTTCCTTGAACAGCACAGAGAGTTAGAGGCAGGCCTCATGTTATAATGGTATAAGATGGCACTGACATGCAGTGCTGTGGGAATAGAGTTGCAGCCTATGCCTGGGGGCTGGAGTTCAGAGAGTCATTGTTTTGCTTTCTATTCAGGAAATGTTGCCTTTTCCCTTCCAGTGTAGCAGAAGTAACAGAAAGTATCCTCTTTTTCGTGTTTTCCTCATTGCAGATGTATAGGAGTCTGTACAGATGCCACTATGCTTCCCATGCCTGCAGATTTTGAAGCAATTATTGAAAGAACTGGACAAAGATGTTCTTTCCAACATCTCTCATAGTGGTATGCTGGGGGAACCCAAGGAGAATGCTTAAAGATACTTTCATGCTTCTCCTATATAACATCTCCTGGGCTGAATGACGCTGGGCCAGCCTCACCCACCATTTCTTATGTCCTTAGGATTACTTCAAAACATCAGATAAAACTGAACAGGACTGAACAAAATGTGGCAGTAAAGATGTGTTCCTTTAAAGAGTGTAATGCTTTTCAGATGAAGAGGTGCCAGAATACCTATGTTTCAGATAAAATGAATAGTGTTTATTATTTATAGTCTGTCCTTGAGGTGTGCATAAACCTTTGAAGAACTTCAGAAAATGTACCTTTGCTTTCCTCATTCAAGTTGCTTTGGATATTCTTACACAATTGTTATCAACATCTGCTGCTAACTTCTTGTCTCAATAGTTGTCAACAGCAACTTAAATTTTCTATCGGATATTGAAGGCTATTAGGAGACCAACAGGTGCAGAAAACTGGAGAAAAGGGAGAAAAAAATTCCATGTAGGTCATTGATAATATGTTAACCAGAAACTATGTAACTTATATGACCTTTGGTGAACAAGACAAACTTAATCAATGATTTTCATTTACTTGGTAAGAGACCACGCAGGTGGTCCCTCTCTTCTAGGGCTAGCTCTGCCCAGAGGCGACCCTGCCACGATCTGTGGGTTGAGGCCACACACAGACCCTGGTGGGTGCAAGAGTGGTAGAAACCTTCCTGCTGCCATTGGAAAAAGAGGCTGACTTCTTTGGGGGTCTGAGTTCTTAGGGTTTATTGAGCTTGGCAAATTACCCCGAGAGGGACTGCCCAAAAGGAGCATCTCTCTGGGGTGTGCAACACCTTTTAACAGGGGGAGGGACAGTAACAATAAACCAATCAGAAGGGATTGGGGTGTGGTTACAATCTGGATAGGCATCAACTGGGAGCAATGGGGACAACTTGAGGGAGGGACAAACATGTAACAATGAATCACAAAGAAGAACTGGGAGAACTTTCCAGAACAAGGGGACAGGTTTAAGGGAAACAGACATGTGCCAGGGGAGGGCACAGGGGAGATGGACAGGAGCTCAGGGAGGGGTGCATCAGGGAGGCGGACCAGGCAGAACTAAGGGCAAACAGCAAAAGGGGGTAGCTTGGAACAAACCAATACAAATGGAAAATCACAAACCCCAACAAGACAAGCTACATATCCCATAATATTCATCTAGGTAGGATACTAATAGAACTCCATTAATGTTATCTTTGCAATGCCATTGTCTTAAAAGTAAAACTAAGGTACTATTTAAGCAACATGAAAAACCTTATTCTGTTTCCAGGGTTATGGATACTTTTCTTTGTGTCTGTTTTCTACTTGCAAAAGTGTCAGTGTGTGCTTTGTTATAAATACTTACATGGCTTCAAGAAAAAAGGAAATAAAAGTAGGTTTAGGGATTCACAGCAGGATACAGTGAAAGTAAGTATATTGCGGGGGTTGGAAAAGGGTTTATAAAATAACATCAGGTAAGACAGTGAGTCTTTCGTATTCAGTTGGGATATTCCATTTTAGGTCAGGCACGTTGAATTACTCTCTTCTTTCCACTACTGAAATTGGTAACCTACTCCAGAAACACACAGATTGAAAAAAAGAGGTCAAAAGTAGCACAGCATACATCAAAGGGATCTGGAATGATAAGAAGACTGTTAATCAGCCCCTGGTTGTTTACTGACAGCAGGAGATCTGAACTAGCCATTTAGCAGGTTAGGAGGTAATCATGCACACATAATTGCTGCTCCTAGAACACCAGTTTTTAAAGATGTGGATTTCTACTGACTGTGCCCTGTTTCAGGGGCTTCGAGTCTGAGTTGCAGGAGTCTGGTTGTTGTAACTATAGAATCCTCACAAGTTAACAGCAAATCACCAAAACAAAAGGAAAAATAAAGTCCTTAAAAGCTAAATACATCAATAGCAAATAAACAGATAATCCAATCTTGAGATATAGAAAAAGTCCTAAAGATCAAATGTGTGTTCCAATTACATGCTGCCTGCAGGTGCTCCACAAGAGATGAGAACAATAAACACATCAAATCATTGGAACATCTAGCAAATCCAACGTCACTTCTACAATACTACCATAAAAAAAAAAAATCTCATCTCAAAACTGGACTCCTGAGTGGATAGAAAGCAAAGAATTAAAACTCACACATTTCATCTCCACTCTAATCAAGTCAGAAAGCTCAAAAATTACCTAATTACCTCCTGCTTACAATATAAGCTAGTGAACATGCTATCTATAACTTGTATGATCTTCAAAATTTTCACTGGTATAAAATAGGATATGTTACATGACAACAAAAGCATGGGTAAATAAATATGTTTGTTGCTTAAAAAAGCAGCATCAAGAACAAAACCTGAGTTACAGAGACTTGTTTTATGCTGGTATTTAGTTAGCTAGCCAGCTTATCTTTATAAATGAATCAGTCACCTGGTCAGTTCAGGAGACTGTTTTCAACTAGTATTAAAGAGGGGAATTAGTTACTTTCTGAGATCCGGCATAATCAATTGCAATTTGTTTCTGTCATTTTCATGGGCATGCATTCTGTGTATATGGTTCTGCAAGAGCTTTTCTGTGGAGGTCCTGAGATGACAGAAATAAAATTAAATAAAACCACATAAGAATCATTTTGAGAATTTAAAGTATACAAGACCTTGAAAAGAGCTGCAGAAAAATGTTTTACAGGCAACATAAAACTATCAAAATCAGCTAGTTTCCTTTACTGATACTGTTATTATTCCTTTCTTGCCAAGATGAAATGTTTAGATATTGTCTAGATAACTTCATAGAAAATAATTTACTCTGAAAAAAAATTATAAAAAAATACATCACAGAATTGGATTGTACTAAATGACAAAACTTAATTTTTCAGCACAACAAACCTATATTTGTGAACTGAATCAATACTCATCAGCTCTCCTACTCAAGGGAAAAACTTGACAAGAGAGAAACTTGGTCTGCTTTTAAAAATACTTGGAAAGTAAACAAAATAGCAGTTTCAAAGGACAGTCTTCTCATTACAGCTATTTCTGAATATTTAGCTTGCCTTTTTTTTTTTTTGGGGTGGGTTTCACTTGGTGGGGTTTTTTTGTTTGTTTGTTGTTTTTTTGGGGGGCTTTTTTTTATTTTTTTGTTTTTCTCCTGACAAAAATACAAAAATAACTGAGGGATATTGACTATTGAAATTTTCGTTCCAAAATCAAAATATACTCTCCTTGTCTGGAATATATCAGGTGGTAAAAGAAAACTTGAAGCTGAGAACTCGGCTTAATGCTTTCACATCTTGTGGTGAAATGAGTAGAAATAAAACACTTTAAGGTGTACAGAAAAAACAGTTTAAACACAATTTTCCTTTTAAATTTAGGTGAAATTGAACTTTCTAAAACTAATTTTAATTATCTTCTATGAATTCCACGCAATGTCATCAATATTAGCTCTGTTTTTTTATCTTATCAGATCACTCATGTTTTGTAGAGCTCTCTTGCATGATTTACTGTGATCTCTCACTAAGTGAGAAAGCATTTTCATAATGATAATTTTTGTCTGAATTAAATATTTGGTTTCTGCAAATACGACTTTTAACCTCATTTTCTGTGAGCATTTGTTCCAATAAAACCTGGTTGTTCAAATGAACATGGAGAGCAAATACCAATGAACAGAGATTATGGCAAAAGTAAGTCCATTAAATAATGCAAATAAATATTTTTCTATGTTTATATTTTATTCTCTGCTCTTTTCTGTCAATAATACATTATGTGGATGGTTTATGTTGCTTTTATGGTAAGTAAAATGAGCTATCCATACTGTTCCATTGAGTTCACCTGTCTGAGAGGTCATACCAGAAGAAAAACATAAGGAATCAGCCCTCTTGATGCTGAAAAAAGTCTTCAAAAATCAGTTAATATGATTAGACTTATAATAACAAGAAAAAACTTAAGCCAAAAGAAGTATAATTAGCTGTGAATGTATCTCCTTCACTGGTATCCACCAAACCTATAGAATGGGATTCTTTACAGACCTCTGATTTTGCATCACTAAGTGATATTTCAGGAACAGGGATTAAGGTGCAACCTCAACAGGTTTTCAGTGGAGATAATTATTCAGTCATGCACAGACTAAGATTTTAAAGCTCTTGAGGGTTTGGCTCACACAGGCATATGCTTTGTGTGGATCTAATGGAGCTCACTCCACATCCACCTCTGCTGCTGCATGCAGATTTTTATTTGCTGTGTGCTAAATGCCTGTTGTTCATCTAAATCTCAACCCACCACGCTGGCAAAATGAAGCCAGATTGTGTCCCAACCAGAGATAAAGAAAATGCTCAAGTCCCACAATGGGAAAGCAACAATGGAGGCTCACAAACTTTTTTCAGTACTTCACATTAATGTTAGAATGTTCAGGTTTTGTTTTTTGTATTGTAAGACTGTGGAATAAAGGGTTCAGTACAATAATAATAATAATAATAATAATAATAATAAAAACAAAATTCAATTGTGAATTACTGCTACACTGAATTCAAAGGCAAATCTCCCATTCCTCTCTTTTCCTTGTGTTTCTAATTTAGATCAGAATCAATGCCTTAATTATGCTTGTAGTAGAACGTGCCTGGCACTGAGAACATAATTTTCATTTATCCGTTAAGAAGAAAAGTAAATTGTTGAGCCTGCATCACACTGCATTCTTGTTATCAGACTGACTTGCCTTTTCTTGGAATTGCTCCACAATTGAGCTTGCAATTTAGTTTTTGATTGAATGTTTTGCACATTGAATTTCACTTTAGATTTTCTCTAGCTGCTTTAAACTGAAGCATGAGTTCAGTTTACTAACTATTTGAATAACATTGTATGCAGAGCAGCATCGTGGGCGACAGAAGCTTTAGGAGGGTAGGGTTACTGAGAACTGCCCTAGCTGGCCTCACTTAGGTTTGGATGAATACAGCCAATGCTCCTGTTAAAGAGAGCTGTACAGCCTAGGGGATGGTAATTCAAATTTTTGCCCTCCCTGGCCTTAGGGGAGGCTAACTGCCGAAGAGAGGGCCTTCCCTCTGGGCAGTCCATCTCGGCATACAAAGCACAGGTGAAGATTTAAGGACAGCTCTATGCAGTTGTTCTATGCAACAAAAGTTATGATCTAGTCAGTTCACAGATCTACAGCCATTTTTAAATGCAATACATTCACTTTTGCTGGCTAAAAAGATGGTCACACTTCTTGTCCCCAGCAACACATTCCCGTTTGTTAGCACTTGTATTCCTGAAGCAGTGCAAATTGATCTACATGACATATAAATCACAAAAACAAACAAAGAGTTTTGTACCAGATCAGTGACATAATCTGTTTCTTTGGCTATTTGGTTGGCAAAAGGCTTTTACTCGGCAGATATAGGAATCAGATTGCTTCTTTTGGCTGCAGGGCAGATTTATGGTGAATTAGAGTAGTCATAGAGTCAGCATCCTATCAGCTTATCAGTCACTCAGCCATTGCAAGGATCTACTTTTACAGGTCTTATGTTAGCCAGACTGAGAGGCTCTCACTAACAGACATTCCCTCCTTGATTTCTCACAGAAGATACAAGAGTCCTTGGGCTCCTGGGCCTAGACCCTGAGGAAAAATTAAACAAAAACAGAGTTAAGTATTCAAGTCTCAGCATGCATATTATGATTAATAACATATTAATTAAAAAAATGTTTCAAAATAGCAAATTAATCCTGTTAGTCCTTGTAGGGGTTCCACCAAGGTCATATAAGTGCATGGCCAGGAATTTCATCACTCTTTTTTTTTGTTAAAGCACTAGAGACTTGCAGACCTTTGAAAGTAATGAAAGTGCTACATTGTTTCCACTTTTATTTCATCTTTTTCTGACGTGAAAGCCTTCTCTGAAGACTGAGGTGTTGTCTGTTTAGGTGTAATCTGTCTCCAGCATGAAAGGTCATAAGTAAGAACTTGGGAATACAAGGCACTACACAGCAAAAAGAGGAGTGTTATGAGGAAATTGCTTCCTCTAAACCTCTTTATGAATTGAAAAATACATCCAAGTGTTTTTAACTATGCAAAAATGTCAAGGAAAATAAAAGCCCTTGAAACTAAGGCATTACCTGTTCTAACCCTGAAGGGGGCTGTAAAGGAGCTGGATCCATCAGGAAGATGAATGTGGTCATATATTTATGAGTACATAGTCATATACAGGCTTGAACAAAACTGTGGTGATTTTTGCAAAACTGAGTTGCCCTAATTCTCTATTAACTAGTTCTGAGAAGAAATAATTGCAACACATCTGAAGAGTTCAGGGTAACTATCGCCCCTGAAAAGGTATGAACTTGCAACCTTAATTTGAAGGCATTTTTTGACTGTTTCTTTTGCAATTCCTATATCCAGGACAAAGAGAAAAGAACTTTCTGTAGAATGCCTTACCATTCATATTAGTGAAAT
This sequence comes from Alaudala cheleensis, assembly GCA_013398995.1. Taxonomy (NCBI): domain Eukaryota; kingdom Metazoa; phylum Chordata; class Aves; order Passeriformes; family Alaudidae; genus Alaudala; species Alaudala cheleensis. The sequence continues at coordinate 61,196 of VWYE01007873.1, forward strand.
TCAGTCATCCACAAAAGATTATGCTCTTCTCTCTCTTAAAAAAGTGCTGTCTGACTCAGCCCTTTTCTGACTTCTAAGTTCTGTTCTTCCCCTTATCTTTGGCCACTTGACTTCACTTTAGTCCGCTCTAATATTGAGAGGTTTCTTTGAGAGAAAGCAACATAAAAAAATACCTCATTTCCTTTTTCTTGATTAATTTTGCATCCCACAGTACCTATTTGCCTTGATGGATCAGAAAATCATTTCCTAGGAAATGAAGGAATTTAAACAGCACTTATCCTAAGGAGACAGTAGCAGAATTGTTGCAGCATTTTTCAGGGGTACAGGGTTTGCAGGCAGATTGTGTGTACATTTTAGTGTTTCAACACTGCGGTTTAAACCTTTAGAAAATGTGTGTTTCATTAGTTTAAAAAAAGAAAAAATAGTATGTGGATTTTTTTTGTTGTTGTTTGTTTTGTTTTTGTTTTGTTTTTGCCTGAATCATGAAGCTCAAAGCAGTTAAATATCCACCCTAATTTTTTCCAGATTGACAAGCACAGGCATGTCCTAGTATACTCCCAATTTTGTTTAGTAAAAGAAAGACAGAATTCAAATAAACACTAGAGAAATTACAAATCAGAAGGACAGAAGGATTTTCTTGTTTTATCAAAAAAGTGGAGTCTTACACAGCAACCAGCAAAAATTAAGAAGGAGTCAAGAGAATTACTTCAAGCTTCGGCATAGATAATAGGTGATAATAATTAATTGTTAGGAAAGGAAGAAAGAATTAGGTATTAACATCCCAAAGAACTGAGACAGGTACTCAGGAGAGATTGTAGTCTGAGAGGCAGAAATTAAATGAAAACACACAGAATGGGAAAAACAAAAAGTGAGACAAAATATTGACTAACAGGAAAAGTTAGGTAACATCAACTCTTGCTTACAGATCTTTACTGTGTAACTCATTGGTCTGCATGTGTACTATTTGTAAATGGGTTGTATGTAGAGGATGTGAGCACAAAAAGTAGTTGTCCTTCTCATAGTCCTGTAAGAGTGTAATCCAAATTGTTTTTCAAGAAGCTAGCTAAATGTGTAAAAACCATTTTCAAACAAATACCCCTAGCAAAACCTTTCATCTCTAGGAGTCAAATTGCATTATTTTCTTTTATTTTTTTATATTTTATTTTATTTTTTATTTTTATTTAATTTTATTTTCATACAGGAACTCTCCAATACCATTCAACATCAAAGGAAGAAAGGGTGTAAGCATGTAGGAAGAAATGGCATAGGTAAAGTAGGTTCTTTTTCAACAATAGTTGAACAGTGCCAAGTTGAACACTGTTGAACATTGGCTTCTAAGAAATGAATGGCAGAGGAGTTTTGGAGCTACAAAGAACTGGGAGCAGAAAGGATAATTTTGACAAGCAAGTGGTCAGGCTGACATTGAAAACTACTGCAGTCTCCTATTTTTAGGAAGCATAATTAGGCAACAAGTAAATCAACTCACATCACGCAATGGTGAATGTATGTTTCTTTATTAAATGGTTCTGTTTTCCTCAGGTAGTATGCGTGCCAAATGATGTAATTGTTACCATGGGAACTATCCTTTTAGAATAAGAAATTTAGAATAAAGCTCTGAGAGCTTCTAAAATCTCACCTGGCATGCATGTATTATTTTTCTCCTTAAAAAAGTATAAATAAATAGTAAAAAAAAAAAAAAAGCTCTTTCACTTGTATCCTTAAGTAGCACTTAATTCTTAAAATAGACCTAATGATAGTGGTTTCACTGTTTCTGGAATAGGTGTTACCTAGTGTGAGCTCCAGATACATGATAATTTATTTAAAACTGAAAAAAAGGAGGATGGTGGGGTAAAAATGCAAATTGGACAACTGCTTTAGAAAAATGGATTTTATAACAGGCTGGTTCCGAGACAAAGGGAATTTCTAAAATATTAGAGTTTAAATAAACTGACTTTCTAGTCACAATATTAAAAAAAATGTTGTATTTATATATTAGAATTACAAAAGTGTATTCAATTCTCCTCCTCCTTCTAGTCTATTAATCTGACAATCTTTCTTCTGAATGCTGGAAGAGGAGAGGAAAACATTTGCTGCAAAAGCACTTGAAATGGTCTTCTGGGAATCTTAATGTTTCACCAGGACTAATATTTTACAAATGTTGTAATTTTGTGGCAAAATAACACATTTTATTTTTTATCCAGGGGGAATGCTTAACCATGGTCCTTTTATTTTCTGTTTTACACCATAAATCACTTTTCCATAACTGGTTCTGAGAACCAGAAGTAAAAGAGTAGTTCCTGACGTTTTTTTCCTTTGTGCTTTATAGCTAAGTGGAATCAGATGTGATTGATTCATCCTTAGAATATCTCTTACCCCAAAATATGACTTCATAAAAGAATGCATTAAATGAAAGTATTTAAAATATTTTTTGAGAATTCTTACAGCAGTACTCATTATTTGAAATCTTCTGTGAGTCAAAAATAAGTGTCTTTCCACATGATGCACAGCAGATTACAATCTAAAATGATAGACTGCAAGGTCTCCTCCAGGCATCCCTAAGCCATCAGTTAACATTTTTTAATACTTTGGGGTTTTTTGTGTAATATATGGAATGCAAATTTTCAGGATAAACACAATTCATGTGAAAAAGAAATTTTTCTCAAGTTTCTTTAGTTCTGGAAGCACCGATCTTTTACAAAGTCCATGACTAACTTGTGGAAGTAAATCTCACATTTTAATTAGAATGTGTCGTACTCCCACATCTTTCATTGCAAGAACTTCACCGACATTTATTAATTAGTGGTCTGATCTGGCAACCCTTACTCACCCGCATAATTTTTACTTGTAATTGCAATCATTCAGACCTTTTGCATGACTAAGATTTAAGGAGTCTATATCTGTTCAGTAGTAAATGAAGCTCAAAAACATATAACTGACTGGGGCCTCAGGAAACCAATTGAAAGTTAGCAGATGAGGGCAGCCGTGGGTAAATAAGGTAGTTATGCATCCCAGGATATACCTGGCTGTAGCAAAAGAGCCTCAGATATGCTTCTGTTTAGTGCCAGAGCCCTGATGAACCAGGGTGCCTCCTAATGATGTGTTCAGAACAGCTTTTTAATAGAGCATGAGGTCTCCCTGAAAAGGGAAAGGGGCAAAGGATAAAAAAGAAAACAAGAACTAATTACTTGACTATGAGACAAAATAGTAGAAAATGAGGAACAGTATGTGCATCTGTGTGCACAAATGTATAAAAATTCCTGTGGATGTTCTGTGCTGGGATTTGACACCATCCAGGAAGAGAAAAAGGACCCATGGTGGCTCTGACCCTCCACATCACAAAGAACCCTCCAATCAAGAATTGCCTCCTGAGAGGGGTGAACCAGCTCAGAAAGTATCCGAGAAAAGGGTGAAGAGATCCTGCAACTCAAAGAGCATTTAGAATATGTGAGTGTAAATAAAAAGTTGAGGGAAAAGTGTAACCACCATCCAGCAACAGGATCCTGGAACACTTGGAGGACCCTTGTTCCTGACCTGCTCTCTTGTTGCAGGGGGAAGCAGCTGGAGAATTTAGCAGGAAACAAAAACATGGTATGAACACACTCATGCTCACCACTTTGTTACATGTTTCCAGCTGATGTGAATCCAGTGGAATCGGATCTCAATGTAATCTCACCCACTAGCTTCTTCCCCTTTTTCAGGTAATAAAATGTATTTGTACGCTGGATGAGGACAGGACATGACCCTGATAAGATCCCTGATGGCTGGATCTTATGCAGCCTGTTCAGGTATGTCAAAGGACCGTGCAGAGAGGCCTGGGAAGACATGGCAGAGGGTGTGATATATCCTCCTTCAGAACATGCACAAAATTGGAGAGGATTCCTGCATTTAAAATGTTCTTTAATTAATTTAGCAAATTTTGGGGAAATGCGACAATCAGACCATCCTGTGGACTGTTCGTGTAGCACAAAGCCAGTCTCCCATAACTGTTCTTGGCACACTGAGGAGGACTCTCTCCCTTGCACACAGGGTTTGCTTGGCTGGCATTTGGCTAGACGGTTTCTCCTTTTCTCAATGTGGAGGACTTGATCTCTTCCAAGTACTTCTAAACCTCAAGGAGCTCCTGGCAAGAAACAAGCAGTTCAGCAATATTCAGAGAAGATCTCTCAGGCTGATGGCCAAAAGCTGCTAAAACCCTGGCTGCCATAGATGGTGCTATGTTCTGTGGTTTGTGATTACTTTTCAAGACCATGTTATGGCTTCTCTCAGCACAGTTGCCAGCACCCTTCCCAAGTAATAAGACTGTAAATTCAATTTTCCAAGGTCCCCCATTCTGCTCTGGGACAGGAGTTTTTATTCTTAGGTTTGTATCACAGGCTGTCTCCTGCCCTTTACCCTTCTCATTCCTGTGTCTATATATCTGAGAGACCTTGAGGCAGCTATGTGCTTCACAGATTGTCAGCAACAGCATTGGATCCTGAGTCCAGAGCAAGCAGAGTGAGTTATAGCCTTTTAAAAAGTGGTTTGAATACATTAATGTAACACTTCGTACTTATGGAAATGGTCTGCATGATTTTATCAGAACTGCTCAGGAGTAAAAGTTGTAGGTAAGAGCTTGAGCATTAATCATTTATCAGTAAATGTTGGGTAAATGCTTATTTTTTCAATAAGAAATTATTGTCTCTAAAGACCCTAGTTCATCCTAGGAAGTACAGAATTTTTCTTACTAAAATTACCTAGTTGGGATTGTTAGACAAAGCTTCCTCTAGGGAGAGAGGGTTAGGAAAGGAGAGGATGGCATCTACAGATATTTATTTAGGCCATTAAGGTCTAATTCTCTGCCTGGAGAAGCTTCTCTGTCTCTCCTGACAGGAGGGAAGCTTCCAGTAATTAGGCACCTAACTTACACACTGCTGCAAAGTGGGCTAAAACCAAGTCATCGTGCAATCAATTCTACTCCATGTGTCCAGGCCAGCCATGAAAATTGAGCTCTCATAAAATCTGTTCCTACTGTAACCTCTGCTGTAACCTTCCCTGCTGCTTCTGGACCCTGCTGCTTCTGGACCTGGTCCCTCTGGCCTAGCTCGTTTATAACTCAGCAGCACAACTTTGGTCCAGACTTTTGAAGAAATCCTTAAGTGATGAGAAGGTCCAGAGAGTGGGGCTAAGTAGGATAAGAGGGAAAATTACAGGCAGAGGCACAATTACCGATACAGAGTCTACAGTTGTATTTTAACAGTCTCATAAAGATTCAGGAAGAAAACTGTCAAGTTGTTCGTCATTAAAGAGAGAAATAAAAAAATATCAGTCCAAGGAGTTACTTGGTGTCATTAATGTCAGTCTCGTATTTCAGTGGTCTCCGTGGGGTGGCAGTTTAAAGAGGGATTATACCTTGAAGCTAGGAACCAAGGGTTCAGCACCTCAGCAAAACTTTGCAACATTTTAGGGAGCTGAGAAGCTGATGCTTCTCCTCACTAATGCCTATCTGGGTAGTAAACACTTTTCCACACCTTTGTGGGGATGTTGAGCACACTAATGTTTATCTCAGGATTTCAAAATATCTAGATGCATATTTCATGTATTAGTCAATAAATTCTTGCTTTATGCCTTTGCCTGTATATGTCCTGCTTGCAGACCTGTTTTGAGAAGAGTTAAATATTCTCAAAGAAGAGTAGCAACTCCTGATGTAAAGAGTTGGTAACTTTGCAACAGCTAATCATGAAGAGTCACATTGGAGTCTTAATAATCTTGAACAGTAATAGTCAGACTTTGACTGTGAAACTGTCTTGGTTCTTCAAGTGTCATGGTTTCCTGTGATCATCTTTAAATTTCAAAGAATTTTCTCCTTCTCAGTATTAATCTTTTGCAAATGTTGTGAAAGGTCATAAGGCCTATTTAGAAGTCAGAAGAGAGATTGGCCATCAGAGACATTTTCTTCGAAAAAATATACTTCCAGATATGAGGGAAAAACTGTTTTACAGCATGTTGTTTCCTAGTATGATAGTAACACTTATATTTATTTTCATTATTTTCTTCAGTCTCATCAGAGATTCTATAAAATTTACCATTGCTTTTGCCTCATTTCTTATATCTTTCAGTATCCTATAAGATTCTGAATTCTTTTGTTATGTTTTACAGCCCTAATTTCCAGCTGCTTTCCTAATTTACAATATTCATGCGCATTACTTTTGTTTCTCTTCCTTTTGCTGAGCTTAAAATGAAAAGGTGGATTCAAAATGGTCAATGATTTTTTTTTGTTTATTGTTATGAAATAAAATCATACTTCATTGCTCACAGAAAAACAGATTGTTTAAATTAATATTGTGCTTACTAAAAATATTTCAATAAACTCTGTCAAGGAATTGTCACATTTTTTAAGACTGTCCTCAGTAAGTTATAATTAATAACTGAAATATGTCAAAACTCACTAGCTTTTCTACTGTAGGTGTTTTAACAAAATTTTCCATATTACACTGGCCCATTATATTTTCTTAGTAAATAATTGAAAAATACAAAATCTTCCTGATTTTTTATTTATTGGAAACTGAAACTTCCCAATTTTTGTGGCGGATAGAAAATGCATCCAAACAATGAAGTTTGTTAGTAGTCCTGATTTCTGGCAATGTCATTATGATTATAACCTAATAATTTTTCCTGTATTTAAACCTCAGTTGGAAACATGACTTGCCTAATCTCAGGTTAAACTTGTTAAACAAACAGCAAAAATATGTTTTATGTTAATGTAAAAACAGTCAGATTATTTAGAATTTCCAATTTTGCTAGAGGAGTGGGAGGAAGAAAGTGATCTTTCTTCCTTTCTTCCTTTCTTTCTCTCATTTTCTTAAAAGTAATTATACAAATTTCCAAAGCATTCCACTCTCTAAAAAATATTTTTATCAACCTTTGATGTGCAACTGTCTTCCTCCAAAAAAGCAAATATTCAGAAAAGTCTAGTCACTCTAGTTAATTTTCATCACAAGAACATGTAGACTATAAGAATTGAGAAAATTCTAGCCTCTAAGGTGAAACTAAGCAAAAAGTCTTGAAGATTACTGTCTACTATGCCCTTGTAGAAAATTCTTTCTTTTGCATGGTTTGCTAGTCCAGTGATTTCTAGACAAAAAAAAAAAAAATAAAAAAAAAAAAAAAAAAAAAAAAAAAAAAAAAAAAAAAAAAAAAAAAAAAAAAAAAAAAAAAAACACCTTTTCTCTGTCGTTGATCAGGCTTGGCTGTGGGTTTGATCCATGCCTCATGAAATGCCTCCTGCTGCTTATATTTTATGTTTTCAGGGGGCTTTCAAAGCCAGTGTCACTTGGGTGCTGCTGAAAGCTCTTACTCTTCCTCCGTCTTGTCCTCTAATGCTCTGGCATCACAGACTTGTTTAATATTAACTGCTTTTTTTGCACCCAGAATAGTTTCCAGACCATCCAGCAAGCACCCCTGTCTCAGGCAGCACCAAGCAGCAGCACTCAGCCTCAGTGGAGTTCAGATTAACACATCTGAGGAGTCAGTGACTCAGGAGTGATGGTGCAGGATCTTGTGTTGAGTGGATTTTTCTCTATTTGCCCTGTACTGCACCCCCAAACCATCCCTCTGGTAAGCAGGCAGAAGTGTTCCAGAGGAAACAGCAAAGTAATCTTCCCTTCTTGGCATAAGATCCTGCCTTGCCCAGTACAAAGCATACAGTACCCACACATCAAAAGGTAAACAAGTGCCATATATCACTGGAAACTTTTATTAATATTTAAACAAGTATCATATATAATATTTAAAAATATTTTATAAGAACTTTATGAAATAAAATGGAAAATATTATTTAGGACATCTTTTTTCTTCTGTTCATTTTTTCTCCTTTTACAGAAAGCACACAGAAGAATTTAGGCTCTTTTTACACTGAAAATTTGACAACAACAAGTGCCAACAGATTGGTCACATTTTCATGAAAACAGTTTTTCAGGGTAAATTATTTTTGTTTTCATTGTGTATATTTAAATGAAGAATTTGAATAAATCTTGCTAATTTCCTTGCAATTCACTTCCATAAATTAGACAAAGAATATATCCTTAGCTCTGTATATTTGGACCAATATTCTACTGAAACTTTAAGAATATCAGAGATGTTGTTGTATTCTTTTTCAAGCAGAATATGAATAACATAAATTAAGAATGATTCAATGCATTTTCTTCATCTATAGTCTTAACCATTTTCCTTTAATTTCTCTTCCAGGAAGAGAAGATTCAAAATTTTAATGCTTAGGAAAAAACAATAGTTTTCTGTATGGGATCTTACAAAATACTATGAAATACTTGCCTTGTCCAAAACATGTATTGGTAACTGTGGTGGTGAATGGGACATTCAGAATTAGCAGAGAAAATGATTTCATTTTCATAAACCAGAATCTTCACTGTTTGCTGTAGAGAAATCCCAAACCATGACTTATTTTATCTTTCATTTTGGATTCACTTACTGTCAGAATCATTGCAGATGTTTATGAGCAGTATTTGGCTTATAAGGAAAAATAGACAAAAGAGTAAGAAAGAAATTAAACTGGGGTATAAAATAAGGAAAAATAAACTAAATTACTTTTGAGGGAAAGAGATAAAGAAAGAAGACACAATTAGCACTCAAAAAATTCCATCTTCATTGACTGATAAAGGAGAAGAATTTCCTCAGTGCCAGTACCCTGAACCCAGAGGGACCAGGCCCAATACTTCTGACAGCACATTTTTGAAATATATATGTGATACAGTGTGCATATTGGTGACTGCTTCTCCCAGAGGAGAAAGCTGCATCTATACCTTTGGCATAGAAGTTTGCTGTCCTGAATATATACTGAAGGTGTTTGTTTTATACAGTCACCTCCTACAACCCTGGAGCAACTCTAAGCTGAAGTAGATTAATACAATGCCAATGAAACCAACAGATCTCTGCCAATTTACATGGACTGAGGTTCCAAAGTTGCTGGAGGGGAAAGAAATGGCCCAAGTGTCCCAGAAAACAGAAAGAAAAATAAGAAAATGCAAATCACTTGAGGACACATCAAAAACACACACCTAACTCAGCTTGCTTCACACCAGGTTCTTACAGAAAATATTGAAGTGCTTTACAGCAACTGTAGTACATCCCTGAATGATTGAGTTCCTATAGTTAGCCAATTAATATAAAACAACAGAATGAGTTTTTATAAATGCATATTCATTTACTTGTGACTTGCTGCCAGACAAATCAAATCATCTGTAAACAATAGAAAATAAGGAGATGACCATACTTTAGGATTAATTCTTACCATACTCTGTGTGTAACCTCATTGTTCTCAGCAACAGTCAGTTGTTTCCAGAGCAAACACAGTTCTGGAAAGCAGACCCCTAGATAAGCAATTAACACTCTGCTTTTATAATTTATTGTAAATCATTCCTTCACCTTCTTTCCAAACACCATCCTTATACCTATCTGGATAGAATTGTTCAGAAAAAAAAAGCTAAGATAAGCTTTAATACCTATAATATATAATGAAGCTTGAGCATATAATTGGCTGTATAACTTGGACTGAATTGTATTGCCTTATATTTATGACAATTTGTCAGGGAATTATTGTGTAATGTTGTGATACAACTGGTCAACTAAACATCTTAGCATGGAAAAATTCAGCTGGTATCCTAGTCATAATTTTTTTAATTTTTTTTAGATTATATTGTACATGTATCACTCGGCCTCCAGCTAGATCAACAGGCAACAGGTCAGTTGTTGCTACTGTGCTGTATCTGCTCACCTTGCCCTGAAATTTCCTTTATCTTATGGAGTGTGGAATGACAGTGGATGCCTGCAGATTGGCAACTGCATTATGTCCCATATCTCCATCAATTATAATCAGAACATATGTACTCAGCTCACATGCAGACAACTGCATTGAAAACAAATTAATTTATGCTTTTGCATTTTGAGTTCATGCCCAAACACAAGTTAAACACAGCACTGAAAGGAACTCAAACAATAGAATAAAAGTACCTTCCTATGGAGCAATTTGGGCCAAACCCAGATACCTGCTGATTTAAAACAATTTAAATGACTTGTGATTAATTAATCCATGGCTGAGAGTGACTAATGCATCTACTAATGTAATTAAGAACAGAAAGGTGTGGCCAGAAGAGTCACTAACTGAGACTCAGTTAATGGCCAGGGCAATGATAACTGGGATCTCCATAAAACTATAAAAATGTGGATTCAGCTCATCCAATTTTAGGCATTGAGTAGACCTCTCTGTCTGAGTTAGATTCTAAGCTTTTTTATATATATAACAGAGAGAAATACCAACATGTAGGGCAAAGTTCATCTTTCCTAGTTTATTAGTCTACATTAGGTAGAAATAAATGTCTTCCTAACAATTGCCTATTTCTCTTGACTGGCAATAAAAAGAACCTAGGGTAACTAGTTTAAATTCAGGCATCTACATTGGATCAGAGGACTCTCACCTGGGTGTCTGTAGATAATAGTGTGTCTTATATTAGAGAGAAGCTCTGCAGCGTCTGCCCCAGACAGGCTTGTCTAAAGCTCCAGCCCCACCAGAGGTAGCCTTTATCGACATGCCAATTACAGGAACAGCTGCATTAGTCCTTAAATTTGCCCTGCAGCTAGAGATGTCTAATCCCACCCAGTTATCTCGTTATGACAAATATTTAAAAATTGTAACACCCAAAAGAAGAGAAAGTGTAAAGAGAATGAATAAAAACCCCATAAAAATTAATAATTTGTTCTCTTCAGCCATCCCACCAACATTTGTCATTGTAAAAAATGCAGGATCTTGTGTTGAGTGGATTTCCATGTGTGGAAACCATGGAAATCATGTGTGGAAACAAGTACTATCATGAGGGGATTTGAGAAAATATATATCCAAAATAAGAGATTTAAAGGACTTAGAATTCAGATTAATTACAACTAATTTATAACAAGCATAACAAAAAGCATCAAAGGTAATGAAAAAATATGAAATATATTATCTTACTTTGCTATCAGGAAAACATTTAGCAAAAGGTATTTGTTCTGCTGTCATTGTAGTCAGTCTCTCAGCAGACTGAAAGTTTAAACCTCTTAGAAGGTACCCAGCCTGTTGTTTGGCAACACAAGTTGCCAGGGCAACAGAAGCCAGTGACACTTTTCCTTCTTCCTGATAGATTCTGCCACTAAAATACGGAAATCGGGGTCCTGAACTGAAATGATGTCTCTTTGGAAGACATTTTACGATGCCATGAAATCCCTATCTCATAATAAAGGACAGGGGTATTCTGAAATATTAAATGTGTTTCTTTATTTTGCCAACACTTATTGATGTGTCACAGGGCATTTCATTTATTGTGATGTTACTTGGATGGATATTTGGAATTTTAAAATACTAGTCAAAAGAACACTGAACAGGGTACTGCTATTATTCTTCCATTAGAGCCCTTTATGTGGGTAAAACCAGGTAAGAGATATACACAACAGAGATTAAAATATCACTATAGTTAACAATTTCAAATGTATTTATAAGATTTTGCACAACTAGATGCACATATGGAAAACCAGCAACATTTTTTGTTGTACAGTTTGCAATGTTTAAATAACATTTAGACATTGCTTCAAGAGATAATGCTTTTTAATTTTGGCTTGAGATAAACAAAAACCATTCACTGAAGCATGGAAAATTTCTTAAGGGAATAATCTTAAGTATCTTAATGTGAAAGAGAAAAATCTAAACTCGAATCCTTCCTCCCAGTGTAATGAAACTCTTGATTTGCTCCCCAACTCTCACTCCTTGTTCTTCTATCCTAGCCATAGCTTTGCACACATTCCCCCTTGTTTAAACCCCACAAGATTTTCCTTTGTGAGTCATTACTCAGTTTAATGTAGAAATTCTTTTTAATGTTGCTTAAAGCTATTCTCCCATTGATCTGCACAATGACATGTGTCCCATAGCAGATGGACTTGCTTTACTCTTAATAAATGTCCCAAATGTTTCTATATCCTTTTCAGGATTAATTTACAGAGAACAAAATTGTTCAATTCATTTAATTTTGTACTGTAAAAGAAAAATCTATCATTTCTATTAAGGCATTTACTTTGAAAGCATTCCAATATCTTTACATACTGACAGGAATATTAGAATTTTACATCTTTATATTAAAACACAAATAACACTTAATTTGAACAATTTTGTCTTCAGATTTTAAAATTTTCTCTTGTCCTACTTAAGATAAAAATTGATGCTTCTGCATTGTCAGCTTATAATGTTATACATTTCTGAAGAAAAGTACATTGTCAAATGCATGAATACAGTCCACATTCCTGACATCAGATGAGTCACTCTATGTGTGAGCCAGGCATACAGATGAAAATTAGTTTACTGTAATGTGATAAAAGCAAACCTGCATCAAACAGCAATAATTACATATACACTATACAAAATCAGTTATTCCAAATGTCACTACAGGCAGTATGTAACCCCTTTGCATGTCACAAAAGCTGAACATGTTGTTTACTTTAAAGCTGAGACTTCATCAATTGCAGTCACTTGACTCTAGTTGCCTAAATGAACACCGGGTCTGAATAGAATAAAGTGAAAGAGAACCTTCAAGTGAATTGTTGTCAGTAAAAAGGAATGATGCATAGTTAATGTCACAAGTGTCTCTCACATTTTCTTTCTAACCTTTCTTTCACTTTAAAAAGAAAAATGTTATGCAAAAATCTTTGAGTTCAGAGCAGAATTGCAGAATGGAATGCTTAGAAAATTAATTTAGGACATACACAGCAACAAAGGAGAACAGTAATTCAGAAGTCTAAATGACAAAGTAGAACTTGGAAGACTTTTGTGATGATTAAAAGTTTAAACTTGTAGATGCATTTAAAATTATCTGATATTTTTTCTATGCCAGATATCCATACAAATAACCACATATTTGTTAAATATCAGTAATTCTATCATTCGTACTTGTCTAACATTCACATAGGATTCTATAAGTGAGACTGATGACGCCTTAAGTAGTTGAACACAATTTTTGACCCAAGTAGAGTACAGTAAACAATCAAAGAGTACATTTTTGTTTGTTACAGAGTCTTTGTGTTTCGAAACTGGGTTTTGGGAAATGTTTGCTGTAGAAAAGATATCCAGAAAGCATCATATGTTCTGTGCCCTCCAACAGAATTAATCAATCATTCAAATTCAAACAATACCAATCTCTGAAGTATACATTTATCTGCTTACCCCTGATGGAACACTGGGGTTTTACATTCAACTTATTGATTCCTTTAACTATTTTTTTCTTGGGAAAAAGATGCACCTCCCTATATATTATATTTGCATCCTCCAAAAATAATGACAATGGAAATGGCAGCTTCAGGCTTCCAAATTATCTGGCTGAAAACCTTTCAGGCAAGAAACTGAACATGGAAGCTAACTTTAATAAGGAATATTTGACAATATAAGCTACCATTAACCAACAATAATGAAGAATTTTTTTGAAAAACATACAATAAGAATAAAAAATCTTTTAATTGAATGAGGTTAGAACATACTTTTTGAAACCCTTTTACAATTTCTTAGGTATCATTGTGTTTTTTAAATATGAACTGATAGATATGATCTTATTTCCACGAGGCATAATTTAAGTATGCCCTTAATTTATTACTGACTTTGAGTTTTTTGATCAGTGATTATACTAAACTCAGTGTGCTTTAGCACTGTAGGGAGCAGTTCTTATATGGAACTACTACAACAGGTAAAACTTTCACACCTTGCAAAGCTCTAGACCTCCATAAAACAAATAAAATGCAATTAGCAAACATTGACAGCTTAATGAAAATTTTTTAATAGCATGCTGTCTGGAAAAGGTTGAAATTTATCTCACCCAACAATCATTTAGGCCAGAAGGCAAAATTTTTCCATTTAATTGCAGAATGTTTCTGAGTATACATTTTCCTGTTAATGAAAATATGGTAAAGTTTCACACTATTAAGACATAAAGAAAAGTTTAATATTTTAAAGGAGCTAGTTTGTCTTAGCTCTTCAATAGCATATATTTTATGTGCCTATAAATGTTACAAACCTAAAGGAAACAGTCTTTGAATTGCCTGTGGTCCATGATACAGCTCATATATCAGAGAAAGATGAAGAGGATATCATACCATCTAAATCTATACTTACAAGTGAAGCATTTGTAATCCAGTCTCTGACCGTCTCTCCCCTGGGCTATTACAGTGGAACATCTGTTGAGGGGCTTATTCTGATAATGCAGTGCTCTTAGGACTCTGCATATATTAGCTGTAGTACTACTAAAACATTGTGTAATGTTCAATTATAACTCTGAAATATTCCTCCTCAAAATTATTTTAAAAACTTTTACAGCAGAATAAAATATGATTCCTTCTTCAGCACCACCAGAAACATTTACTGAAAGTAAATGGGTTTGGGGTGAGCACTTAGAAAAGTTAGGCTCATGTTGCTTATTTACATAAGGAATTACCTCTCTGTGGCCAGAGAGCTGAGGTTAATGGCTCTATGCCCAGGTGGAGGTCAGGGACAAGTAATAACTCTCAGGGTTCTGTCTGGGCACTGGAATATTGGTGCCCTTCAATATCTTTGTCAATAACAGAGACAGCTTTGATCAAGTGCACCCTCAGCAGGTTTGCAGATGACATGAAGCTGAACAGTGTGGTTCACACAGCAGAAGGATGGGATGCCATCCAGAAGGACCTGGACAAACTTGAGAAGTGAGCCCACAAGAACCTCATGGGGTTCAGCAAGTGCAAGAGTAGGTGCTGCACCTGTGCTGGGGCAGTCTCAAATATGAGTACAGATTGGGGGGTGAACAGATCAACAGCCACCCAGCACAGAAGGACTGGGGGGCTCTAGTGGATGAAAAGCTCTGCATGGGTCAACAGTGTGCACTACAGCTCAGAAAGCAAACCACATTGCAGACTGCATCCAAAGTGAGGTGGCCAGCCCCTCTACTCTGCTCCTGTGAAACCCTACCTGGATCTAAAGGTCTAAAGCACTCAGCTAAAGGAAGACATGAATCTGTTTGAGTAGGTCCAGAGGAGGAACATGTAAATTATCTAATAGCTCGGGAACATCTCCTATGAAGACAGGCTGGGAGAGTTAGGCTTGTTCATCCTGGAGAAGAAGCAGGTTCAGGGAGATTCCTTTACAGACTTTTAATACATAAAAGGAGCTTAAAAGTAAGTGAGAGTGGGAATTTTGCACAGGCAGGTAGTGATAGAACAAGGAGGAGGAGTTTTAAACTAATAGTGGAGAGATTTAGGTTAGAGACAAGGCAGAGATTCTGTATTGTGAGGATGATGAAACACTGGAACAGATTGCCCAGAGAAGCTGTGGATGCCCAATCCCTGGAAAGGTTCAAGGCCAGGTTGAACAAAGCCCTGAGCAACCTGGTCTAATGGAAGGTGTCTCTGTCCATGGCATGGGGCCTGGAACCAGATAAGGTTCCTTTGAACCCAAGCTGTGATTCTATTATTCTCTGTGCCCATGGAAAAAGAGAAGAAAAAAAGGTGGTGGAGGGAATAAAGGGGAAAGAGTGATAGTTTTGAAGCAGTATAAAATCTGTGTTGTATTATCCCAGGTTGAAAGAACATTTGGAATGACTAGGGCTGAGGTAATCACATTTAGCTGGAGTTTTCTTTCAACATTATTTATGGCAATAAGCATCTTAACCCACTTGAGTACAGCTGATCTATGAATTATCTGAGTAACACTAAAACAGTTATTGGAATTTAGTTTTAGAAACCAACCTACAAATAGGCAAATGATAATTACTCCACTTTATTTTCCTGCTTGGTGTATAACAGCATTTTGTGTGAGTGAATTGCCTATGAATAGTCTCAACATGCTAGTTTTATAAATAGGATAGACGCTTAATTATATTTTCTCTAACTGTACTGAATGTACCACAAATTAATGTGCTGCATTTAATGTGCTGAGTGGCATTAAAAAAAAAAGTGAAAAAAGGATTTGATGTTGTCAAGAGTCAAAGGCTACTCTTTCTAAATCTTTAGAAAACTACAATTTTTTGCAAGTGTGTTTTGAGTGAGACCTTTATCAAAAACAAATCTGAAAAAAATTTACTAGGTGTTTCTAAATATACACATAGAATTTTCTTGGTTTTTTTTTAAATGACGTTTTAATTTTTTACATATATATGTTTATCTCCTTGGTGTCCTTGAAGGATATTAATTTATATAAGAGTGACATACATTAGTAGAAATTTTTGTGAGTGTTTTAATTGCTTGAGAAATGCTTACAATAAATAATCTTGTTGCGTGATCCTTACTTATGCAGAGAAAAATTTTGCTTCACACTTGGTCTCATCTACTACCTCATCAATGAGAAATATTTCTATTTGTGACTGTTCATGACCTTCTTCTTCAAGAGGCAGTGTCTCCCCAGACAGCAGCATCCTATTATTATTACTCATATATAGGTCAATTGGTGCAAAAATTTTGGATGTGCTTAGGTGTAGTATTTCCTAATTAAAATTTCCAAAAACTGTAAAACTATCCCCAAAACACAGAAGGACACAGGTAAGAACAGACTTCTGTAAAATAATTGACATTATGAGAAGATTTCTGTTGCCTATCAATATAGATTTCTGGTACCAAATATTTACTCTGTTATTTTACTTGACCTCTAATTTGAGATAATGTGGTTCTTCTGAAGATCACATCATATGTGCTAAGGCTGTGAAATTAACTCAGATATCCTTAAGTACCTTAAATGGCACTAGTTGTTTTATAATTCTTTAAGCAATAATTCAAGTCCCAGCTCAGCAAAGTTGCTGGAGCACAGGATTTATTTTCTGAAGGATAGGTAGCTTGAGCCATGGGATGCTCTTACGGATTTGAGATGCCTTAGATCAGGTAGATAAAATATTTGTCTTGAAGGCATATATATCAATGACATTGATACAGATGTAAGTTACATTCATTTTATAGAATAATCATTAATTCAATTAGAAATCACTTCATGGTCCCTCACTACTGCCTGGTCATGGATCTACCATAACCCTGTAAGAACAAAATGAGAAACAAGTTGCGATTCAGCTCTTTTTAACCTCTAATTTTCTCCCTCCTTTGTGAAGGACTGATGCTATTGAAATTAGCACTACAGTTTGTGCAGTATGGTGCTCACTTGTTCATATCCAAATAAAATGCTATGATCCTAGCCCTGCTCATTTCTTTGCCCCTCCTCATTTCTTCCTGCATCAATCAAGTTACTGAAAACATCCATCCTTTGAATGTTACAACCTTCCCCCCGAGCTCCTCCCAAAACTTGAATGCTCTTAACATCTACAATTATATTTGAATTCCTGCTTTGATTAAGATGTTTAGAGTCCTATGACTGTATTAAAATTTCACACACATAACAGCTAGTCTATGGGAAAATATGTCAATCTGAACTCTTCAGAAACAGTAAAAGGAAAGCCTGAAAAAACAGGGACATTTTCTGTAAAGTGGAAGGAGTTTTCCAAAGGATTGCAAAACCAGACAAACACAAATCCTTCAATCCACTTTCGGCATTTAGTTTTAGTCCTATCAAATTTTATAAGTGCTTTAGTTCTGAATTTAAAAATAATGCTTGTTCGTAGTATTTTCTCAGTTACTTGAATCACAGGGATCAAACTGAATGAGAACCTATAAAAAATTAATATTTTTGATCCATTTCTTCTTTCTTTCGTAAGGCTGTTTTGCCTGCTCTAAGTAAATTATTTGCTTTTCTCTCAGTAAATCAGTTCCACTTGTGATAAATTGATGTCTGGCTAACTACAAGACTGTATGGTAGGTGACCCATCTATCACCTTTTTAAGCCTAAATTTTACATAATTTAAAAATGGAAGATGGAGCAGAATGCATAAAATATATGGTGCCAGGATTTCCTGTCTGTCATTCAGCTTTTTCAATAAGAATCTCTATTTTGGGGAAATCAAGTTAAATCTCTATATAACTCATTTGTAAACAGATAGGATTTGCTCTCAAACAATGAAATGCAGATTGCCAGAAGCAGGCATCAGGATTTTATTGAAAAATTCCCAGCAGAGTTGAAGTTTTACTCAGAGGCTTGCTACTCTAAGCAGTCTCGGCAATTCCAGAAATAGATCTGCTTGTGGCAGGATAAATAAAATTAAATTATTTCTGAAGTCCCATTTAAAATATAGCAAAACATGAAAAGGAAAGAAAAATAAAAAAGAAAGAAATGAAGAAAAAATCAGACAAGCAAAACAAATACAAAATAAGGAATTGTCAGTAAATGTTCCTACTAGCTCTTTAAGTGCAATTTTAAAATTAAATAAAGTTACATAACGTAGAACAAACTGAAAGATATCATGGTTTTCTAGCTCTGATTTAATTCCTGTCAAATAATTTGAAATAGTTGCAAACTGTACTCTTTCAGTGTAGAAGATAATAATATAAGGTGAATATCAAGAAATACACTTGGACATCATAATATAGTGAATTAGGTCAAAAAGTATCAGGTCAGATCCTCTAGTCCTTTTAATTCTTTTTTGTCAGGTGAGTAAATGAAAAGATGAAAGACCCTCTCAAAACTAGTGTAAAACTGTGGCTGAAGCAATTATTGCTGTTACTCTTTATGATGAAAGAAATTCTGAAAATGAAACATAAAGTTCTGCTCAGGATCAGTTACTGACTTATCTTGAGAACGTCTGGCTTGTTTAGGATGCATTTGATTTTAAGTTTTAACTCATATGCAGATCAGAGCCTTAGGAAAGAGATTAGTAATCTTGTCAGTGAGAAATACTTTTCTGTGGGTGAAGAATTGTTGTCAAGAAATATCTAGAAGCCAGGTGGATTTTAGAAAACCAGAACTTCAAATCCCTTGAACATCAGCCAGATCTAAGACCCTTGTGTAGGATTATCAAATGTACATTTTCCTTGTTTATGGTTTCAAATCCTGAATGTTCACAGATAAATGTTGCATATAGGTAGAGACTCATAAAGTAAGGGCCTTGTTACCTCTGTAAAATCATGGCCCAGGCGTGCTACTTTGGATAAGTAGAAGAGGACTATGGGAAAGTGATTCAGCTGAATTAGGGGTAGAAAAACAAGTTACATAACCACTAGGTGTTCACCTCGTGGTGTATGGTGGTTGTTTGGATTATGTTATGATTTAAATCCATGTAGCTGATTATGGGCTAACCGCTAAAAATGGCCTGGTTTTTGCAAAAAAAAATGCCTCTCCTTTTCACCTGCCTGGGGACTCTGCATGGCTTTGCTTCATACAGATAAAGAGAATCATTTGACTTGGAAGTGACTTTTAAAGGTCATCTAATCCAACCTCCCAGCAATGAGCAGGGACAACTTCAACTAGATCAATTTACAGCTTTCCCCGTGTTTTCTCTTCTTAAGCATTTTTTTCGTTAAAGGACTGTACAATGACTGAGTTGTTGAGGGTGGAAGTGGTCTCTGGAGAGCATGGGCAGGAGTTTGGTATAAGATTGCATTTCCAGTTAGAGGAGAAATATTCCCATTTTACCATATCTACATATTCCAATGAGGAATATCTAACCTATAGGAAAAAACTGGATAGAGGGTTTCATACTGATTAGGTCCTCCTAAGTACGTACATTTTCCAGACTGTAGAGATACATTTCCTTGCATATAGAATTTATGACAGCCTTTTGCAGATACCAAAGTCTTTGTAGCAGATAAGAAAAAGAAGTCTTATGCTGCTCTCAGGAAGAATCCAAGCTCTGCTATCTCATCAGTTTTAGGCATCCAACTGTAATAATGTATACTACAAGCTATAGGGCTTTCTTCTAGGGTCTTGCTTATTGACTCTCTGAAGATGATTCCATTTTGATAAAATAGCTATTCAATCAGCAAGGGGAAATGGGCAAACATGATTCTGCAGCATAGCAGGTATCATAGGACTAGCAAAATTTAGTTCCATTAAGTTCACAAACATTTTCGACTAAGAAATAATAACCAGCATGAATGAAATCTAATATCTTCCTTCAGGAAGTATAATATAAATTAATGCCACAAATTTCAATTAGTTATGACAGATGTGCACTCTTTGAAATAAGGGAGCTTCTGCTTTTTAAACTTGATAATATCAAGAAGAGTACAGTACAGCAGTATTTTGTTCATGCACTTGAATGTATGATTTTTCAAATACAAATATCTTTGTAAATGTTTAGATTGAACCCACACACACACCCCTCCATGGAAATGTTATGCTTTTACATTATTTCTGTCCTAACTACCCATCACTTTATTTAATTTAAAAATATTACCTGCCACTTCAAATGAAGCAATTTTTTTAGTACAATAAATTTCAGGATAACCCCACATAGCAGCCAGCACTATTGTACTGTGAGTTGCAGCCTATAAATATGACATTTCAAGAGCTAGGAGAAACTAGGCATATAACATTATTTTAAATTATCATTTTCATGGATCTCTTGAACACCTTGTCTCTAGATGTTTTTTGAGCAATTCAAACAAATGTGAGTCATTGTAGTACTCTGGTCAAATTATTTCATTACCTTCAAATAGAAATTTGTTAATAAAATTCTATTATGGAACAAATTTAAGACTCAGTATGTTCTCCTTAATGATATCCCTTATTGCTTTACTTGTTTCATTGTCATCCTGATTAATAAAAAAAACAAGAGAATCTTACTTGACCCCATTTTTGAGGAGTGCTACATAACTAACAAGAATAGCTTATTATCTCACTTTCGCAATGGATTCATGGAAACAACATGAAAAAATCATAAGCATGGATCCCTCTTGAAAGTAGTCCCTGTGATTTTGACTCTAAAAGACTTTCCACAGTGTTGGAAACTTGTCATTACATACCATTTATATTTCTTGCAGCTTGTGATTCTGTAGTAAGCCCAAAGGGCAACATACTGCTACAGCCTTAATCACTATAACTGAGTCTGGTGGTGCTGGATTTTGTGTTATTTGAAGCTGAATACTTCAGCTGCTGTAAACTGATCTTCCATGCATTTTTTTCTTGTATGGAAATGCTTCAGTCACTTTCTTTTCTTCTTGAATTCCAGGCTGTTACACATACATAGCACATTTTTTTATATTTCTTCAATATATATTGTCTCTCACATAGCACAAACAGCAAAGAACTTCACAAGTTATCTGTGGTCTTTGAAAGTTTTTTTTCTTTTGTTCAGTTCCACAAAGGACAAAAAAGAATATTGAAGGGGTTTTTTTTCATTGTTTTGAGAAACAAAATATGCTCATTAATGTGAATTCTTCCCAAAATACAAAATCAGAATTACTTTTTTTCAAAAAAGTATATATATATATGTTTAATGTGACTGTGGTCTTTGAGAAATGTATTGACAACTGTGATGTATAATACACAATAGACTCATAAGGGATTATGAAGAATTATTAGGAATCAAGGCTCTTCTAGATCAGTTATGAACCAGGAGTGACAATGAATTTTGTTTTGTTTAACCCTTAATGTGGTTTTCAGTTCACCAACTTCTTGTTGCATAAGGGCTTATTGTTCCTATATGTTCCTCTGTCATGTCCTCTTTAAGTTCAAAATTTAATATACTTTAAAAAAAACCCAAACAAAACAACTACCAAGAATAATTTTAGCTACAGAAGGGCATTGACCCTTCCATCCTTCTTAAAAATACTGACTGACTTGTCTGGGGCAGAGTCAGCAGTCAGATTATGAGGTAAACTGGCTGTTTTCACAGTAAAAGTGCTATGCAGCAATTGTTGTTAGAGGTGGAAAGTTGCTTGGCCATTCATAGAAACATAGACCAGATCACCTGCAATCAGCCAAATCACAGTCTGGAGTTGCTTTAAGAATCTGGAATAAGCATGTAGTGTGGCTAGGTAAATGGAACTGAAGTTAGAATAGTGCTATCTGCATGAAATGGAGGCTTCTCTCTGTAACTATAGTTGTGATGCTATGGCTTATGAGGACTAAATTTATGTGTGCTCCCAGTGCTCTAAGTCATCAGTTTCCTGGTAGGCCAGCAACCATCTCAGTAGCCTCTGACAAGCAGTGGGGGAGAATCAGATCCAGAGGCATGTACAGTGCAGGCTGTGTGTCTGAGTCCAGGTAATGGAGGGATGCACATCACATCTATATCTATTTATTCATTTGCTTTATAGATAGATACAGTTAGATACTTCATACATACATACATACACACATACATAAATACAGACACACACACATACCTATGCTTACATAGGTACCCTTATCAGCATCAACTAATAAGGAAATGGTTTAGAAGCTGCTTCGTAAGTTTGGGTTGGACATTAAGAAAAGGTTCTTCACACAGAGGATGGTCAGAGCCAGGCTTCCCAGGGAAGTGGTCATGGCATCAAGACTGTCAGAGCTCAAGGAACTTCTGAACAATACACTTAGTCATGTGGCTTAATTTTAAATAGTCCTATGAAGAGCAGGGAGTTCAAATCAGCCTTTATTGGTCTCTTCCAGCTTAAAATATTCTGTGATTTTAAGATTCTATGATATATATAACCTTCATATATATATGAAAAAGTTTCCCACTAGAAGATCATCAATACACAAAATGAGACCACTGATGCTTTTTGTTCAGTGCCGGACTCTGTCTCTCTTAATTTGTGTGGCCATCTGCATGTACGTATATATACTGTTTTGTACATACATTGCTATGAATTTTTTCCTGTATTTACTGGGCACACATTCAGTCCTGCTCTTAGTTGGACTTGGAGGCATGGAGCAGCAGGAGCCTTACCAACAATGGACTCCTAGGCAAGAGCCAGCAACAGAGGCCCATGGGCCAGTTGGGTCATGAGAAAAGAGGAGGAGAGCACTCAAGGAGTCTCACCAGTTGCAGCTGAGGTTGTATCAGAAACTGTCATTATCATTCAGAGAAAAACTGACCACCTTCTTTGAATAGTGTCCTAAACAGGAGAAGTGCAAAAAGATGCCAGTAAATATACTGCTCTTGCTGACTGTCCAGTGAGAGTGATGAAAATGCTGCACCATGGTGCTTGCATAATTAGAAGAAATAACTATTCTCTAATTTTATCATTTTTTTACTAACCCAAAGTTGGTAGAGAGGATGAAGATGAACAATTTTAAGAGAAAAAGAAAAAGAAAATATATAAAATACATGTTGCTTTTTTTTTTTTTCTTTTGGAAACTTGCTATGAAGTTTCTCTGAAAGAGTAACTAATGTTTGGCATTTTTCTAGGTAACTTTTTCTGCTGTGTCAAACTACTTAGGGTGAATGTCATTACCAAGGTATGTTACTACTCATGCATTTAAAAACAAAATTGTCTCTGCTGCTTAAAGAAAATGGTGTCTTTAACCTTTGTACATATAAAACATTGAATTTTTTGAGAATCAAGTATTTCTTTATTTTTCCATGCTAAAAACTCATTTATGAAGCTGAATGATCCAGATTGTGTTGTCACCTCTATATTTTTCTATCAATTTAGTACCCCTTTCCTATGCAAAGCCGATAATAAATGCATTATTATAGCAGAATTGGTGCTGAAATTTTCACTGGGTCTTACAGCTGAATTCTCTGCATATTTGTTTTATGGACTTGGCTTTCTGTCTACCTCTGTCTCTCTAGGGAACTTAGAATTTTGTTTTTCCCCTAAAACCATTTCCAGAGAGATCTCTTTATGAAGTAGAAATACAAACTTCTCCTCTGCAAGAAACCAAAACACCCACAGAAATATGCAGTTGGCAGAACACAAAGAATAGTTACATAAAACAAACAATAAGAAATATATCACTTGAAATGCAATTTCCTTTTGTATAAATTCTCACAGAAGGACATAATGAAAAGTTTTTTGATGTATTTTCTGTTTCAAGAGAAGCTGAAGATCAAATTTTATTATCATTACACACTTAATTTTTAAAATTAAGTTCTTACTGAACATAATTGTAAATTTTTTGAAAGTACTTCAGTCACTAAATTTCACAGCTGACACACCTGAAGGTCAGGATGCCATCCAGAGGAACCTGAACAAGCTTGCAAAGTGGGTCAATGGGGATCTTGTGAGGTTTAGCAAGACCAAGTGCAAGATGCTGCACCTGATTGCCAGTATCAATACAGGTTGGGGATTGAACAGATGGAGACCAGCCCTGCTGAAGACTTGGGGGTACTGTTGGAGGAGGGGCTGGACATGAGCTGGCCCTGTGAGCTTGAAGCCCAGAAAGTCAAACTTGTCCTGGGCTGCATCCAAGGCAGTGTGGGCAGCAGGGACAGGGAGGGAATTCTGTCCCTCTGCTCCCCTCTGGTGAGATCCTGCAGTGCTGCAGCAAGCTCTGGGGCTCCCAAAAGAGGAAGGGCATGGACCTGTGGGGACAAGTCCAGAGGAGAGACACCAAGTTGATTTGAAGTCTGGAGCACCTCTCCTGTGGGGGCAGGCTGGGAGAATTTTGTTTGTTCAGCCTGGAAAAGAGAAGACTTCTGTGTGATTTGTTTGTGGCCTTCCAGTATCTGAAGGGAGCCTACAGGGATGATGGAGAGAATGGTATGTAGTGACTGGACAAGGGGGAAAGGTTTTGCTGAGAGAGAGGGAAGTTTTGATTAGATATTAGAAAGAAATTCTTTTCTATGAGGGTGGTCAGGCACTGGAACAAGTTGCCCAGAGATGTTGTGGTTGCCCCATCCCTGCCAGTGTTCAAGGCTGGGATAGATGGAGACCTCAGCAACCTGATCTAGGAAAAGGTGTCCCTGTCAATGATGGGGGGAGATGGAACTAAATGATCTGTAGGGTCTCTTCCAACTCAAACCATTCTATGATTTTATTTTTGTTGTTAGTTACACATTCTGTTGTGAAAACTATGACATGATCTTATGGGAGTCATACTCTAAATAATTAATATCCTGTATTAAAACTTCTTGCATTGAACATGTTTAAAAACACCCAACAAAATTAAGGAAAATCCACAAAAATAGATAAAAAGTATAAACACTTCTACCTTGCTTAACTAAGCTTTTATCTAAAGAGTTTAAACCATGTACCAAAATAGACTATCTTTGCATTTTGTGGGTTTTTCTTAATGTAAGAACATCTATTTTGTATCCAAACATAAACCTACTGAAGTTCTGAAGTGTTTTTTTTTTTTCCACTGTAGTTCCCCAGTTGTGCAGATGCACAAATCTCAAAAACATAAGGGGTTGGGAGGGATGGAAGAGTGAGGGAGAGAGAATTTTTTCTATTACATTGAATATGACATTATAAATGTACCGTATTTTAAAAAGACTGCAGGGTAAATACAAATTCTCTAGTCTCGCACTATAAGAAGCTTGCTTGATTTTTATTGTATCTCTTTTCTTGCTATGAAAATTATCAAAATTGAAGATTCAATTTAATTTATATGGTCAATTAAATTCTGATATTTTGTATGAGTCTTCAAAATACCTGTAAGCTATCAGATGAGAATTGTACATTTTGAAAGGCTACTGTATCTCCTTCTCCATAGCCAATTGTGTTCAAATAACTAGAAACATTTGTTTAGCTTCCCTCTCATTAAAGTTGATCTCTTCCCATGTTTAATCTGTAGCATCATGAACACTGAAGTAACACATTTTGTTTACTATAGTATAAATGTTGAATACAGTTTGAATCAATAATCTTGCTATAGAGAGTGATATAATACTAAAATTATTTCATTTCATGAGTTCTCATTGGGGTCTATTGAATTCCACTGCACACGGTAAGGAAAATTATTCATCAGTGTAAACTTTTATAAGGTTGTCACCTATTTTTTTTCCCCAGGACTATCTGTACTAAGTTTTGCCTATTTTTTCCACCATAGCTCTAGGCCTGTATATTAAAGTGTGGTAGTTGGCACATACAGCCATGACTTAGAAAATGCTCAGATATCAGTGGAACACACAATAGGGACTGATGATGAAATCTTTGTGGAAGTATGCAATAATCCCTGGTAAAGAAAAAGGGTTTAAGTTTGGGGCAATACAAGACAGCTGCAAGTGCTGATAAAAGTAGGAAAAGTCCCTCAATTCTTTAACTTGTCTTAGCCATTTATTTGCTGTGTGACCTTGAGCAATTGTGTTTTCCTCAGTATATTTTGGTGTGTTTTTCACATCTTTAGGGCAGGGATCATTTCAGAAAACAAGTCATTCTCTTCAGCTCTAATCATATCATAGGGGCTATAATAGAGCTACTTAAAGGTGTGGTTTTTTTATTTGCTTGTTTGATTAGGATATTTTTGTTTATTTATTTGTTTGACATGGTTTTTTGTTTTAAGAAGTTATAATAGAAAAAATTATACTTTGCTCTTTATTTGCTATAAGTGGCTGCTATCATAGAATTAACAGTGTGCTAACTATTTAATTGAAAACAAAAAGTGCAGAGTATGGGGAAAGTTTTTTGTGGCTTCCATAGCTCGTTAAAATTGAGGGTGTGACTACTGTAACCTAGTTTTCATTCCATGGTAAATACTTTCAAGCAATGATTATTGCTTTATGTAAGGATATAAAATAAAATCAGAAATATCATAAGACCACAATCCAGAAAATCTATTCATTTGTTTAAGTCATTAAAAGATTCAGACATCCAAATATCAATGTACAATTCAGCACTGAAGTGAATTGGTGTCTTATTAGTACAGATGCGTTTTAGACCAAAAACTATGACTATGGTAGGAAAATAAAGATATTGCTTGTAAAAAACCAGTTTTTTTGAGAAGTATTTCCTTAAAATCAGCTATATAGAAGTCCTACAGAACAGAAAAGGCAAACCAAACCAAAACACTGTTTTCACTTGCATTTCTTAATTTGGCTTTCTGAAAGAGAAAATTAATATTACATATGAGTAAGAACTAATTAAATTAAGCAACTGTGACATTTGTGATAATGATACCAATTAACCAAAAGCAGAAAGGATATGTTCAGTGAAATTCAGAACTAACATCTCAAATACCATTACTATGAGACTTCTTAGTGCTGTCCTTTATTTAGAGCTATGGCGTTTATGCAGAAATGAGTGTTTCAAGGGTAAATTTAGCACGGGACAGGAGGAAGTTTATTGAGCGCTGTTCCTATTAATAGGAGAATTCTGATCTGAGTATGTCTGACATTAATTTGTCACCACTGCTGAGGTCTACCTTCATGTACCTTTATCTACTTCTTCAGCAGTAGGATGTCCTGGCTGAGTACAAGTCTGTACTCACACAGTAGAATCTCAGACACTGCCTATTGCCAAGTAAACACAAATAAACAATTATAGCAAATCACTATCAAATCACACATTCCCATCACTTTTAATGGGAATCTATACTGAAATCACAACATGCAGTGGATTATGAATGAACTGCAAACCACTTCCCATAACAGTGTGGACCATCAGTAATTTGAGGACCAATTAGACTGTAATAACCCAGTGAAAACTGTCTTATTTCGTTTTATGCGAGGCAAAACAAATATAAACTCTGTAGACCTGTTTTTCCAAATGGCAAAGGACAAAAAACAAGGTAGGAATAAAATAATTAGACTCATAAACTGTTTAAAAAGGGTGAAAGTTTAGAATATATTTTTCAGTATTTGAGTTGCTTTATTATAAACTTTTTCATAATTTAAATTTCAAGTCAGATAAAGCTGCAGAAGATGAATATTTATTCAAACATTCAAATGAGTATTTAGGCAGCCCTGAAGATGTAGGCACCTGTTTGAGGAACTAGTAAAAAATTTTGGTTGTAGAGTAATTTCACATGTTTCTGTGATAAATTAAAATTAGTTTGCCAGAAGTCTCTGGGATGTCAGAGAAGATAAAACAGGATGTTTGGGATATTTTTGTTAAATTTAATTTCTCAAGTTCTATTTTTCAATTGTTTTAGAACCATGAAACCAATGGTTTGAAAAAAGTTAAATATATCTATAAATTTAGGTGATCTTTAGATCATCAAAGTCTATGATCAAAACCACGTATTTAACTTCTCTTTTTTTTCCTCTTTTAGTTTGGTTTCGGAGATGCATGTCTAAGAGACCATAATGTCCCATTTGAAGCCATAATTATACATTGTATTTTACACATAGCAAACATGTTAAAGAAAGCACTATATAGAGATATCCAGTTACATGCCTCTTTTTTTAAAGAGACATCTGAAGACTTCTAAATAAAAACTGAATATTTGCATAGATGTGAATTTAAAATGTGAGTTCATCAGAATACTTGTTTGCAATACTTACTATGGTCATGTCAATGAAAATTGATATTCTCCCATGTGATAGCCAAAATCAGAATTAGGACCCTAGAGGGACTTCACATGTGAAATTTTGGCAACTTGGAAAACTGTAAAGTACAACTCCTTTAGGTGTTAGCTAAGATCAACATTATCAGTTGATGCAGTCTGTTGCACTTTGAATTGTAGCAATCTGATCACGTTTCTAAGACTGAAACGACTTTGAATAGTGTTGTTCAGAGCACTTATTTTATTAAGGCATTGTGTTTTTTCTCAATAAAGAAAAGGTGGATATCTAGTTTATTAGACTTACTAAAGCAGTATCCAAATGAAAGGTGCTATCAAATTTGCATACCAAAAAAATAGTTACATCTCTTTTAAATATATATTCCCTTAATATATATCTATTTACATTTTTCTATATAAACTTGACACAAAGCTCCAAGATAGTTCTCAAATTCGAGTTTTTTTTCTATTTTCCATTATACTTTTACTTCAATTCTACTAAAGGCAGATAATACAATTAATAGTTTTAATAAGATGATCCCTGGAGTGAACATAAGAATACATATAATTGAGTACGAGAAAACAGAGTTGTAGCCTGTGACATTAAATTGGATGCTAGGCTGTAGCCTTCCACACAAAAAGAACATTCATTTTTATATCATCATGACAATATGTATAAGAAACCATTAATGAAAATGTAATTATATGTTTCATGAAAAAAGAAGGAAACAGACACAGTTGGAAGTGTGTGTCAATTTCAGTTGGTCAGACCTTACAGAATTGTCTATCAAAATTCTCCTTTGGTCTTCATGGAAATTCACATACCTTTATTTAGGCACATGTTGAAGTTGGTATTTTTATGCAAAATCCAGGGATTGCTACGAGACACATCCTAGGGTGAAAAAAGAAGAAAGAAAACAGGAAATAATGGTGACTGTAAAAGTAACAAAAACATTTGTAATAAAAGCTAAAAAAAGATGGATTTATTTTTCTGCTTCCCCTTTTAAATTGTGTGTAAACATAAACCTTCTTAAAAATGTATGTTGCCTGACGATGAAATAAGAGATAATATTGATTGGCCACCGAATCATTAGAATGAAGAGTCAAAAAAAGTGCTTAGATTCATATTAGACTGTGACCTTGATGTCATCAGTGAGTGCTGAGGGACAGCTGTATCTCCCACGAGGAATCATTTTTCTGCTAAACAGATTTCTTCTGGGCAAATCATGCTGATGCATCCACTGTGCAACTTTGTGAGAAGCTACATGTCACCAGGAAAGGTGAAAGTCCCTCCATGTGCCCTCTGGAGAGGCTGTCCATAGAAGTCAGTGACATCTCAAAAGATCAGTGTAATTCATCTCATTTTTGCCCTGTCAAAGCCTTTCACCTAATCTTTTTAGGCTTGTGAGACATATCTTATTATTAGAAGAGATTATAGAAACCAGTGATTCCTACTACAGTATAAGCATTCAGGATATGCTTTTAATGAATAATCATAACCCTATTGTTTGGAGAAGTAATTGTAATACTATTAATTGTTTTTAGAAATGTTAATTCTGGTAGACATTTTAGATCAGTTCCATTACATTTTAAAAAAATAAATAATAAATAGCAATTATTACTCCTGGAACAGTGGCTTTTAATTATTCTGTTTATATCTTGCCTTGTATGTTGCTAGACAGTTGCTTGAATAAAAGGATAGCAATAAATTTCTTGGTTGGATACTCCACTTTCTTTAGATTTCCTATAGAGTCTTATGAATAGACCTAAAGAAGTCTAGTCTTGCTGGCCATGAGAGACTCAAACTGATATCTCATGGATTTTTGTGGACCTCCTTATTTGATAGGTTGTATTTCATGACCCCAGAATGTATAGCAACAAGACTTTCACACATAATTATTTCCACAACAAGTCTAAATTGTCTCCATACTCAGTATTAGAATGCTTTATTTTTAGGTGACTATAATCTGCACACAACAAAGACCATCTTTCCCAGTAGAATATGGCAGAGACATTACAATACCTGTTACTTCTATACAAGCAAATAGCTACATATTTTTTCCCAAACAGTAAATGAAAATACTCAATATGTACTATCCCTCCATTTTTTTTGCCAGCTGAACTTACATGTTAATGTTAATGTGATGCAAATGCAGCTAGCCTGTAAAAAAAAAAAAAACATAATTTTGTTAGCAAACAGCAAACTTTGCTTACTGTTGGTAAAACAAGGATAATAGAGACAAGGATTGCTTATAGTGCAGTTCAGACCTTTAGTACTGTAAATATTTTAGTAGTGGAACAGGCTGCCCAGGGAGGTAATGGAGTCTTCCTGTCTGGAGGCATTTAGAACTCACCTGGACAGGTTCCTGCTCTAGGTGATTCTGCCTTGGCAAGAGCGTTGGACAAGATGGTCTTCAGAGATCCTTTTCAAATCTAATGGGAAATGAACCTATATTTCTACTGAAAAAGGAAGCCAAAGAAACTTTTATTTTGGTAGCATTGTAATACTGCCTCATTCAGGTGTGGAGTGGAGCTCTTCTCATTGCCGTCACTGAATGGCTGTTTCTCATCTCTAGCTAGTTTCATTCCCAGGTGTCCTTTAAGCATTGGTGAATCTTGTAGCAATGCTCACAGGAAGACACATGGTTGCTTAGGGATTCTCCAAATATGAAATTATATATTCTTAAAGGTAAAAAACCAGATTGGTAAATTTTGTGAATCATAGTTGTGCACCAACCACTGAAATTCACTACTTGATGGTGCATTTATAAACTCACCTTAATCTTTTTCTGCTAGCATTTCTGGTGCCTGTGTCATTATGCAGAGCAAAAGAGCTCTACCTTTACAAACCTACCAGTCAGGATCTGGTTCCTGTTGGGGTACTTTTCAAATCTTATAGCCTTTTCATGTCATTTTGACTGATGGAAACTAAACCTTAGAAAGCATTTTTATTAAAAGCAGAAAGACTACTTGTTTGTTTAAAAATGCATTTGATTCTTAGCTTGCAAATTGTTATGAGCTGCTCAGCAAGAAACATCACAGGAACTTTCATTACCTGACCACTCTCATAAAGGCCATTTTTGCATATTATACCAAATGGAATCTATGTCAGCTATAAAATCAAAGAAACATTTGGATTGGAATGTGTCTCTAATAACAGTAATTATATTTAGCACTTACTTTGCAATTTTCATCTGCAAGGCACTTACTAACAGCATTAGATACTTAATTCTCACAGAACCTCAGCAAGGTAGGCAGCTATTAAACCTTCTTGTAAAGGGATGCATTATTGGCTGGCAAATAATCATTCACTGAATAGAATGGAAAAGAAAAGAATAAGCTATTTCAGCTAATCCAGAAGTTTAAAGAAGAAAAACTTTAATTCTAATAGTTTTAGGAGCAAGACAAAGTGCAGGCAAATAGTTCTGTTCCTTAAAAACACAAAAATCTTAGCCTGATCAACAATTCCTTACCATACTCACAATCCTGTGAAATATTGCCACAGTAAAAAAGTTTATTTTTCAACCTACAATTTTGATTAAATAGTGGGCACACAATTCTGTGTCATGTGCTCTGGGATGACCCTGCTTGAGCAGGGAGATTGTATCAGATCATAGATTTTTCGACCTTATCCATTTTGTGATTCTGTGAATACAGAAGTCAAATGGAAAACTCTATCTTCAGAAGGTGTTTTGCCAAGTCACTCTTTTTCCAAGTACCAGGAGCATGAAAAAATATCCTTTAATCTGTCTTCCTACCTTATAGTGTTTTAATTTCTGCAAGTTCTCCAGTAGTTCACTGTTACCTCAGGGAAACTTATCTCTCAAGAGTACTATCCAAAATACACCCCTCTGCTTCTTTGAGTCTTGGCAGTTAGGAGGTTGCTGGTTGTTTTCCAGAGAAAACCAAAGGAGATAAAATCTGCTTGGATATTTATCAAAGTATTCAATTTTTTCCATTGTATCTGTTTTATACAACCACATTGGCATTGCCTGTCATTACATAATGGCAAGAGATCAATTTGTTGTGAAAAATTGTATGATTTAAACAGGTGTTATTTCCATTAGCAGTCCATAGAGATTGGGGGTGAGAAATAAGTCCAAAAAAAGCTATCAACTTATATCTAAGATAAAATAATAATAATAATAATAATAATAGATTTAACAACTAGCTAGGAAAGTTTAAAAATAATCTCTCTTAAAAGAAGTAAAATACAGAAAATGTTCTTAGTTGGTAGACCTATTTTTCTTTAGGATATTTTTTTTTGTATTGAAAAGTGTTGATCCATTAGTGCTGGAACTTTACACCGATGAATTTTTATAACGTGCTTTTTCTAGGACTTTATGGTAGCAACATTTGAAAGCATTACAATTCCCTATTGTAATTATATTTTTTAATATAATCAGACCTATGAAGACAGTATAATGTCAATGTCTTTTAATGCCTTCTGCCTCTGTCTTTTTTCTGCCAGAGCTATCTGTATACCAGTTTATTTTTGTTACAATCCATGATCTCTCATGCACTACTCTAATCCCTGCATGCCTGCATTTCCTCACATTTCAGTGTGCATTGCTCTTCATTTTACTCATTACTCATTTTCAGCTTACATGTGTCCTTATTTTTTTTGCCCACTGCACCCTATTTCATCTCCCTTAACTTTCTGTTTCAGTCCCAATTTCTTGTCATTTATTTGCTTCCTCAAGTCTTCCTTGGGCAGATATTCTTTCACACTTCAAAGTTTTCATTCTGCTTCCACTAGTTTTCTTTTTCTTTTACTTCACACATTACCATGTTTGACTTCTTGTCCCATGATGTGACTTTCTATACCACACTATAAAAATTAAAATCAAATTTTTTTCAGTTTATATATTCATCTTTCTGCTGATGCATTGAAACTTCCACTGTAGTACTCAAGAAAGGCTAAAGTAGAATTTTTTCACACAATTGATCATGATTGGTTATAATCACAAAATAACGCACAAATAATCATTATGTCAAATAGTAAGTGGAAGTATACATCAATGCTCTTCCCATAAGAATCTGGAAAGTTATTCTTCTCAGAAAGACAAGAATTCTTTAAGATATAAGGATTAAATCAACATATACAGCATGTTTTTCTGCAACCAATTTGGTACAATTGATTTTGAGAAAGTATATTCTATTCCAAACAGACGTAAGAGAATCAAATAATGCAAGATAAAAACAATATATGAAATAAATTGGGCCTATACTTGTGCAAAAAGCAGATCTTTTATACAATTTAAATTAGAGTGTTCAGGCACAAAGTCACTAATGGAGATGGTTGGAGGGTGAAGGAATTAAGAGAGGCAAACGAGGACAAGATTTGCTCTGTAATTCGATTTCATGTGAGATAGAATATAGATAGGGTAGAATTACACCCTTCCACCAAATGTTCTAAATATTATGGTTTTATAAATGAAGGCCAAGGGGCACAGAATTTAGAACATATAAGTAAATTTAGATACTATATTACAGCAGTTGCAAAGGCCACATCTATTAAATAACAGAGCTGGAAAAACTACTGAAAGTCAACAATTTATTCAACAAATATTTTTATTTCTTTTGTTTTCTGCTTGAAAATTTTAGGGAATTGGAATTTAATTTGCATCAAAGTGGCTCCTATAAAATACTGTCTGAGAATATTAAACTTTCAAAGTGAAAAAGACAGCTAAATCTGGGTTTGCAATTTCTCAAGTCTATGATAATTTACCCTTAAATAAAACAAGATTTCATTTACTCTGTAATTTAAAAATATCATCACCACCCATTTTTCTTTTCTTTTGAATATTCTGAATGAGTAATCAAAACCCACTAAAATTAATTCCTGTCCATAAAGAGCATTTTGTATTTGTCTCTAATCTTAATTATCTTCTCTTTCTCTCACAGATTTTTTAAGAACTACTTTTTCTTATTTTAAGACCACATAATTTCCTTTTAAAATGTTTTTACTATGGAAAGTCATAGTCTCAACTCTTGTTGCTTTTTGGAGTTTAGAAGCAGACTCTTGTTTCCCATTTAATTTGTAATATTTTCTTATCTCTCTCTCTCTTAAACTATTAGCTCTACAGGGAGAAAAACAGCATAAAAAAGACACTTCTCTCCCTGCTCAAATAAGTCCAAAGGTTTTGCTTGTTTTATAATGAAAACATCATCTCTGGAACTGAAAGGCTTTTAGATGTTCAGAAGTTTTCTTGTTCTCTCAATACATGCTTTTCAAGGGAAGTCATACTCAAGGAAATTTTAAAATTAATTTAGATCAAATCTTTGAAAGATTTTAAACATCAGAACAAATAGAAATATAATTAATGATTGATATAGATGTTAATTGTTATGGATTGGTGTCAGAGATTTTATATATATATTATATATAATTTATTATATTAAATATATAGAGTGTTTCCATTGAAATGAAGGAATATGTTTCTAAAGTAGTATAAATTAGAAGAGACCGAGCACAATTTTCTGATAAACATGGTTGAATCTTTTTTTTTCTTTTACTTGCTTCAATCTATTTTCCATTTCTATTTCAACTATTATAGGTCAGAAATAGTCATAGAAATTTTTAATATATTTATTATTTTGGGATATTTTTTCTTAGTTTCTGTTGTTGTTGTTTTGTTTGTATATTTGTTTGTTTTATTTTTTTATATTTTTTTCTGTTCCTTGAGAATTGCTTGAGAGATGTAGATGAACTTTTTGTAAAAGCTGCCTTTAAGAGGATCTCAGTAAACATTTTAGTCACATGTGTCTTGGTATTAATTTAAAATAACATTCCTCTGTGATTTTCATAAATGTAAATTTTAAATTTTAACTCTTTCNCTGGGTTTGCAATTTCTCAAGTCTCTGATAATTTACCCTTAAATAAAGCAAGATTTCATTTACTCTGTAATTTAAAAATATCATCACCACTCATTTTTCTTTTCTTTTGAATGGTTTGAATGAGTAATCAAAACCCACTAAAATTAATTCCTGTCCATAAAGAGCATTTTGTATTTGTCTCTAATCTTAATTATCTTCTCTTTCTCTCACAGATTTTTTAAGAACTACTTTTTCTTATTTTAAGACCACATAATTTCCTTTTAAAATGTTTTTACTATGGAAAGTCATAGTCTCAACTCTTGTTGCTTTTTGGAGTTTAGAAACAGACTCTTGTTTCCCATTTAATTTGTAATATTTTCTTCTCTCTCTCTCTCTCTTAAACTATTAGCTCTACAGGGAGAAAAACAGCATAAAAAAGACACTTCTCTCCCTGCTCAAATAAGTTCAAAGGTTTTGCTTGTTTTATAATGAAAACATCATCTCTGGAACTGAAAGGCTTTTAGATGTTCAGAAGTTTTCTTGTTTTCTCAATACATACTTTTCAAGGGAAGTCATACTCAAGGAAATTTTAAAATTAATTTAGATCAAATCTTTGAAAGATTTTAAACATCAGAACAAATAGAAATATAATTAATGATTGATATAGATGTTAATTGTTATGGATTGGTGTCAGAGATTTTATATATATATTATATATAATTTATTATATTAAATATATAGAGTGTTTCCATTGAAATGAAGGAATATGTTTCTAAAGTAGTATAAATTAGAAGATACGGAGCACAATTTTCTGATAAACGTGGTTTAATCTTTTTTTCCTTTTACTTGCTTCAATCTATTTTCCATTTCTATTTCAACTATTATAGGTCAGAAATAGTCATAGAAATTTTTAATATATTTATTATTTTGGGATATTTTTTCTTAGTTTCTGTTGTTGTTGTTTTGTTTGTATATTTGTTTGTTTTATTTTTTTATATTTTTTTCTGTTCCTTGAGAATTGCTTGAGAGATGTAGATGAACTTTTTGTAAAAGCTGCCTTCAAGAGGATCTCAGTAAACATTTTAGTCACATGTGTCTTGGTATTAATTTAAAATAACATTCCTCTGTGATTTTCATAAATGTAAATTTTAAATTTTAACTCTTTCAGTGCAAGGCAGTTGAAGTGATCTTGGTGGCTATCTTTCTTTCTGTATCAGATTTTCAATGTTTCTGGATGTATTTGTAGGAAATGAGAATAAAGGGTTACTTTTTGTCAGTCTTCCTTTCTAGATTCTTGCTTCTTGTTTCTTTGCTTCCCCAGTAAATGCTGAAAATTTCAACACCTGATCTTCTGACCTCAGGAAACTCCTAGACACTCTTAGTCAAACATTAATTTTGACACCAGATTCTAGGTCAAAAAAAGATTTTCTTCTGGGGAGATTGGTTGCAACATCCTATTTTTGGTTTGAGTCTTTGCATCTTCCTTTGAGAACTGCAATCTGCTCCTCAGGATTATCTGGACCTTTTCACTCAAGCTCCTTGCAATGGGAATTAATGCCTCAGGGCATTATTGTCAATGCCCAGTAGAATGTATGACTTTATCTCTGACTGCAAAACATTTCCAGTTGTTATTCTAAAGGTCTTAAGTTCATGCATTCTTGCATGAGACTTGTGCTCTATGTAAATAAGAAAACATTTGAAAGACATGGAGTTAATACTGTATAGAGCTTTCAGTGGTAAATTTTAGAGGTTCATTTCACCTAACATTTATGTGTTAGACATCTGAGTCTGAGCAGTTCACCTCAGGCTTCATTTATGGTTGTTGAAGATAAATATGCACTTCCAGAGGGTGACTGCTTTGATCTAATTTGCTTGCCTTTCGTAGGGTGAGATTAATCTCTCTCTGGAGATGCCTGCTTCTTTTCATTGACAATAACATAGGCCCAAGATGACTAGCACAGCACTAACCGTTGAATTTTAAAGCACCGATGTTCAGGCAAACCAGTCCTCCCTGACATTTCTTTTATGACTGTCTGCACTTTGATATAATAACTAGTCCTTACAATTCAGTAAGAGTAGGGCATGTTAAATGTCTTTGAAGTCTAACTCTTTTGATTGCTGCAGATTTGCCATTTCTAGAAATAAATAAAAATTTTAAATGGTGCAGAAATATAGTTGCAATCATGGAAACATGGTAGGATGACTTGCACCACTGGAGTGCCACAGTGGATGCCTAGAAAATTTTCAGAAGTGATAGGCAAGGAAGGAGAGGTGTTGGGGTAATCCTCTGTGTTATGGGGTGTTTTGATAGATGGATGTAATGATAGGGTTGAGTCTTTGCGTGTAAGAATCAGGGGAAAGACGAGCAAGGAAGATATTCTTGTAGGAGTCTGCTATAGACTGCCCAACCCAGATGAAAAGGCACATGGAATATTTTATAATTATAATATGTAAAATAAAATTAAGTCTCAAAAAGACTAGCCCTTGTTTGCATGGGGGGTTTCAATTTATCAGATTTCTGTTGGAAAATCAATACAGTGGAGACAAAAGAGTCCAGGAGGTTCTTGCAGTGTGTGGAAGGTTACTTCCTGAGACAGCTGATGAGGAAGACAACTATGGAAGGTGTCCAGCTGGACCAGTTGTCTGTGAATAAAAGTTGTGCTAGAGGAGATACAGATTGGATATCAGGAAACTTTTGTTCCGTGGAAGAGCTATCAAGCATTGACACAGGCTTTCACTAGTAAAGTGTCTCAGTCACCAGGCCTGGAGATATTTAAAATAAGTGCATGTGCCATGCTTAAAGACATGGTTTAGTGGTGCACCTGACAGTTTTATGGTTGGACTCAATGACCTTAAAGCTATTTTCCCAACCAAAATGATTCTATGATCATATATGGGGTTCTTTATTTACTTTTCCATTCTTGCTGTGCTTTACAAATAGTGTTTTTAAAAAACAAAACTGAAAACCTCACACATACTCACAAAAGATATATTTTCCCCACTTCAAATATTGGCTTCAGAGGACTGACAGTGCTTTTACTGAATTCTTTTCTTTAATCTTTTTTAAAATTTATTTTATTTTATTTTAATAGATGAGATTTCTTGATCACAACATTCCTTAAATATAAGGTGTTTTTCTTGTTTAGCTTGCCATCCAATATGTACTGTCTATGAGAGCAAATATTGCCTCTAGACAATTAAGAGTTCTAATTTGCAAACAGTTTTGAGATCATGAAAAGAAAGATGTTCTCTAATAATTATTATGAAAAGAAATCCATATTTAACTATTTTCATATAGCTTCTACATTTAAGGATAGTACTTAGGATAGCCATAAATATTTTCAGTACAAGCTTTCTTAAGCCAAAGAATAATATTAATGTGGCACCTCCTACACTGAGTTACAAACAGTTGTGGAAGAGAAGACTTGAAAAAACAGTAATTTAAGCCAAGTGGGTTTTTTTAATTAATAGTAATTTTACCTGGAAAACTAGCATAAGAAAACCTAAAGCAGGAAAAGTTTATTTCAAAATCTCCAGTTATATATTGAAATGTTGTGTTTATTGCTATATGGAAAGTTTATGAACAAATTTGACACAAAACTATTGAAATGCCACAGTTTCTTCTAATGAATATATAACAGCAGAGCCACTGTGGAGTTCAATGAATTACGTCTTCCTATATCATGCTTCTAGGTGGGATTGCAATGAAAAAGGAGAAGAAAAATCCCTCTTCATTATCAGGGTAATTAGTTCTATAAATTCCTTTATGTCTTCAGTGAAGAAATGGGGTAATTACATTGTGAAATTTCATTTTCCTAAGGGGACACATTAATTTATGGGCACATGTAATACTTGTTCCAGCACAAGGTTTCCACATTCTGTACATGTACTTCATTATGAAGAAAAGAAATATTTAAAGCACACAAGATTCTATGTATAGTACAAAGTGTGTTGTCTTTCTTTTTTTTTTAATTTAGGCAATGTATTTTTAGCAAATCTCTTTGATTCTAACCTTCATTAAGTACACTGTAAGGCTTAAAACAGAAAAAAACAAGTTATTTTGCTTTTATTCCTTGAGAGAAGAAAATATTCATTTTCTACATAGATATTAAAGTTCATAAAATATCATTAAAAGCAGTAAGTGTAGTGGCAATTTAATTATTACGAAACACTGTGGTACGATCAGGGCCCATGTTTTATTAAATTTTATTTCATGGGAAATATACTGTGGTAATTACTAATACAGCTTATCTATCTTTCTATTATTCAGAGAGTAATATTACATCTGTTAAAGGTTAATAACATTATTATTACTTAATTCACTAGAATTTATTGAATAATTTGAGCACTCTGAAGTAGATAGTAGTCAATCTGAACAGACTGGACTGTTTCTTTATGTCTTCTTGTTATGTTCAAAATCTTGTGAATGGGCAAAAAAAGGAAACACATTACAAATAAAGCTGTTGATGTCATCGAAATCTTAACAGTGCAACTCAAAAATCCTTATTAAGCTAGATCTGATTATTACACAGAATCAAACATTAATTGCAATGTAGTTAAAATGGTTGTGTGCGTATTCTTTACATTCCACTCCTTTTTCTGGTTTCACTCTCACCCTCTTCCTGCTACTTGGTGGTTTTAGAATGGCAGCAGTGGTGGGGATTTTCTGGTGAATCATCAGTAGCTGGAGTAATTTGCTGTGAGGGATGTGATGCTCCTGTTAATGGCTTCTTTCTAGGATCCACTGGTGGTCCTTTTTCTGTGTTTATTGACACAATTTTCCATTTTTTCTGTTTCTTCCATAATTGAACAGTTTAATCTTGTATTGAAATTACTAGAAATCACTATATATATTGTCCTTTACATATGACACATAAAAATGTATCTATTTTCTTTTTGTTGACAAAATCAGTTTTGCTCCAGGTTTGTATTTCTTTAAATGCCCATCACTGAGTTTTTCATAGTTGTGGAGTCTCCAATGCCACCTTGTGCCCTATCCCTTTAAGTCCCATCGCTGTACTTTGCTTTGATACATCCCTAGTTCCCACCTCTCAAGGATATTATTGTACTAGACTTCTATTCCTCTGCTGTACATAATTGTGTTAGAGTCATAAGCCTCTCATCCTACGTAGAAGAACAAATATCTCCTATACATGTTTTTTTTTACCTTACAAAGACAACAAAAGTAAAATAAATTAGACATGGATATCTGGTCTGTAAGAGAAATTGTTGTTACAGATAAACCAAGTGAAACAAAGCTGCAGGCAGGTCAAAACAACTTCAAAGAGCAGAGCTGAAAAGTGTCAGACCTGAAGCCAAGCAAACTCAGTACAGAGCATATGGCCTATTACTAGCAAAGGCAATGATATTAAAGGGCTGCAGAGCTACACCATTAAAGTTAGAAAATAACTCTGCCTGCAGTACTTTCCCTGGGAAGAAATTATGGTGGCTTTATGTTTATATGAACAGTGAGCCCAAGTCTGTTCCATACGGAGTTCCCTGTGCATGTGTGATAAGGCTGATCCATCAGATTTGGTGCACAGAGGCAGCTGGCTGCTATTTTCAACCTGGACATATGGACCCTAAAAGTTGTGTCACTTTCAGTGGTCTTTGGGACAATGAGTGATCAGGCTCTGATCACTAGCTGTCTTCCCTTGCAGCCGACTCAACATGCTGTTTAGATTCTTCCCTTACTGAGTAACATGATGGTTTTCAAAAGAGTCTGAATTCTACCCCAGCAGCAGTTGTTAGAACGAATAAGACAATTCCTTCATCATTAAGTGTACCTAAGTAAAACAGATGGGCAGTAGACCCAGGGAGTTTTTTAAGAGTCATCAGACTATTAGATTTTTCATCCTATAAAGGAGTCAGTGGTGAACACATTTCTGGCTGTGTTCCTGCTTCCTAGCCCATCTTCATATAGCTCTGTTCCCACACCACCTTCCTGAGGAGAAGACACCTCAGCAGAGCACCTTCTATACAGTTTATTTCATAAGGGTTAAGACACTTATAAGGGCAGCACCATCTGCTGTTTTTGCAACAACATATTTTATTACAATATATTATAATGCAAATGGTTTTAGCACTTTATTCAGGTAAGTAGGCACAATTCACAATTTATCTTGGAAGGGAAATACGATCTTCTCTTGGGAGCTGTCTGTTGTAGTCACTGCTGACCAGCACTACTTTGCTGGCCACATTAAATAGGTACAATTGATTCCAGAAAAACCTCTTACTGAGGGCTAACTTGGGTATAGATGTAGAATACACTGAATAACAGTGGTTAGAGCCACCAGGCTTCTGTGTGTATCTGCCCTGCATAACCACTGTATAACCAATGCTGATTATGTCCTGTAAGGCCAATGACTTGGAAGCAAACATTCACGTGCTCATATATCTTGTCTCTTCCAGGACAAAACTGATAGGATAAATTATGTTCTTATGTCTCCCTTTGAAATATCTTGAGATTATATCTAATTTTATACATACTCATAACTGTACTGCTAACTCTTTTTCTGTTAAGTTGCACAGAGAAGAACCAAGGGCAAAAGTCAGTCACTTCCAAATTATTGTCTTGTTGAAGTGGGAAATTGATATTCTTCTCCATGAAGACCTAAGGTGTAGATGCAGAGTTTGAACGTTTAATATTTTCATCAAGTGTGATTGTTAAGAGTATGGTCAGTAGAAGAGCAAATCACAATAAAACAGTTGAGCTGGATCAAGAAATGGTGAAAGGATATTGTTGTGTAAGACACCATATGTAAAATGTAACCAGTACTGTTGCCTGTATTAAAAAACTAGTAAATTAGTGCATTTTATCATGAGAGGTCTGATTGAGTATATCATGTTTTATTGGTCTGGACCTGTCAGAGAGCCAAATGATCACTCTGTTCAGTTTCCATATGTTGCACAGGTCCTGACAGGAGCAGAGCCTCATACAGATCAGTTTATCACCTCCAGAGTCCCTGCTATTGGTGACTATTTATGAGTAATTCAGCAATTAGTAGTACGCTCATGAACTATCTTCAAGAATTGCAAGTCTGAAGTAATTACACCAGAATGGAGTTATCCAAGGATGTTATCATAGGGATTCTCAACTCTAGTTAGAATATATTTTTAGTCTTGTTCCTAGATGTCTTCACCTTCTGAATTTTCAAATAACAGTGAATAATCAGAATGATAATCACATGATCAGGGAGATAATTTTGCTTCTCCCATTTCCGATATAATATCTAATGTGTTATTAACTCTGTAATGATAAAATAGTTTGCCTTTAACATTCTGTATATATGAAACTTAGCATACATCCATCAAAAAAAAATTAGATTTTTTAAAAAATTTGTCCCATAAATGTAATGGCCAAGAATCTCATTTTTAGTCCTTATTTACTCAAATTTGTTGTAATCAACAGAAATAGCTCTGCATTTCTGTCACAGATGTATTCTTTGAGAAATAATGCAAATGTCAACTGCAACAGTGTGACTCAGAAGCGTGGGAGGCATCATCTCAGAAATGGCCTGTAGCTATGAATCCTCCTCCTGTAACAGAATAACTGTAGACATTGTTATCATCCACCTTGAGTCCAGAGCTCTTTGTTATGGTTTGGGAGCACAATGTTACAGGTAGTCTTATTTTTCATTTGTTTGGGGTTTTTTTTTCATGGTGAAGGGAAATGTGCAGTGGCATAAGAGAGAAAACCAGGTCGACAACTACGTTCACGCTAAGAAAAGTGCTTGATTCTTCAAAAGGTTCAAAATAAATGTCATTTCACTATATCCCATTCAGGCATCATCTTGGGGAAAATGCTATATATGCATGCCTTTTTCCACCTTTCCTTCACTTCTCATTTGCTCTTCATTTCTCCTTTGACAAATGGAAGACAGAATATTTTTATAGGATTATCCAAACAACATCTCTCTTAAAAGATTAAAAATGGATTATACAATAAAATTCATTCCTATTTCATAATCATTTTAGCTTGGAGCGTCAAGAATGTTAGAAGCTGAAACTGCTTCCAGGAAAGTCTTGATTAGATGTGATAGTCAAAATAGGCTTACTGGCTAGTAGGGGTAGCTCTCCTAAACTTTTGCTAATATTGTTTAGGAACTCTGAGCAAGATAGGCCTGAAATTATCATGAATAATGAGGAGCCTGAGCCTAGTTCACTAATTTCATTCATTGCCCTGAGAAATGTTGACGTCACAGATTTCCCAACTCATGTTAAGAATCAGAACGTCTGGGTTAACAATTACTACTGTTTGTGCATTTACTATTATTAAAAACAATATGCATTGCAGAGAGAGAAAATAGGAATATGAATGTAGTTTGGGGGTTTAGATTTTTTTTAGAGTTACTCCCAAACCCATTTGCAGAGGCAATTATATATAATATTTGTATACAAAGCAATCTACACTTTCAGATGAATAGCATGTTTTGTAGTCTGCATCAGATTGGTCAAAATCACTTTACAGATGCTCTAAACAAACTGCTCAATTGCATTTTGGATCTGCTGGATTTGCTGCTGGCAGTGATCTTTTCCACTGTTCCAGAAGCATTTGAGTTTTGAAACTTTCTGATTCCTAAGTCAGGAATTGCAGTTAAATGAGAGGCTGATGCTGTTAATACTGACCCAAAGGTAAAAGGAGAAATGTTTTTTTTCAGGTACAGGTCATCAGTTTGAAATCCAGTCTTGTAATGCCTTCAAGCACTGGCTGTTCCCAGTTCCTGCAGCGAATGGGAAGAGGGGCACTATAACTTTTAGTACTCCTAAGATGCTCAGTCCCATGACAGTTTTTCACTTAATGATCTAGCTATAACAATTTACATTTTTCCAATTGTCAATCTCCAGAGCTGTACACTTATCATGAAGTAGGTGTAGCAGCTGGAATTACCTTCTTGATAAGTATAAAATCTTAATCCACTTTAAGTAGCTAAGAACAGTCACACCTTTACAACTTCATGGGCTGGCTAGCATTGCTGTTCAATCTCAATGATCTATGTTACTGAGATATGACACGGTAAAAAAAAAAAAAAACCCCAATAAACATTCCTAGGTCATATACCTTAACACTGTGCTTCTTCACAGAGCTTACACACTGGAGGTCAGGAATGAAAGCTAGAGAAGGCTAAATATAAATATGTTTATGCATGAATAATTTATGCTACCATAGCAAGAACATAATTAAGGTGATGTTATGTTTCTTCCAGCCAGGAGGCATCTTTGTGAAAAGATAAACAGAAAGTCAGGTGAATTTATCCACGGACAAAACTAACATGATCACTCATAAATATTTGCAAAAGGGTTCCCAGGGTTGCTTATTGTGCTGTTATGCTGATAGTCAATGAGGAAATTGCTAACAATATTGCAACAAATAAATTTCATGAGGTTTACAAATTAGAGATTTACTCATCAATGGATATGAAAACCATTTTACATTTTGCTTTGATTCTTTCTACAA
Source organism: Alaudala cheleensis (assembly GCA_013398995.1). Lineage (NCBI taxonomy): Eukaryota > Metazoa > Chordata > Aves > Passeriformes > Alaudidae > Alaudala > Alaudala cheleensis. Next base: position 105,682 of record VWYE01007873.1, read on the forward strand.
AGTGTTTTGTCCATGTTGTGTGTTTGAAGAGGTCTCTCATTAAAATGTTGCATTTGAAATTGTTATTGAATCTAAATTTACTGTAAAGAAGTGCCTATCTTGTTCTGAATCTTGAAAAATAGTTTAGTGAGTGGAAATAATACCCTCTCTCTCAGCAATTTTGCTATTAAAACCAAATTGTTATTCTTAGAACTGATATTATAGATGTAATGTTTCATAAAGTTCTGAGAAAGGTGAAATTCAATAACCAAAAGCAAAACCGGAAGTCAGTATGGTTGCTCCTGATTATGTTGCTCATGAAGTTCTTAGTAATGGATTGAGGGTCAAACTGGAATAAAATAAAAAAGTTTGACTATACAAACAAGTTTTGTTTTGTTTTCTTTTGTTCCGTATTAGGCAGTACTTTTTCTAAGAAAGAATTTGCTGCTTCTAGGTGGAAATGAATTATTTATGACAAGAGGGGTGAGACACTTCAGAGCACAGAACTAGACCAAGCATTCCTATTACATTCAGCAGTACAGAACATAGAGGAAGAAGTTGGTCAGACCACGGCAATAAAAATGCCGAGGTTGTGGGTTCTATCCCCATGTGGGTTCTTCACTTAAGAGCTGGACTTTTTCCTTATCTGGAATTCTGGCAAAGAATCTCCCCTTTTTGTTTCTTCAATTTCCTCTGACAGGAAGTCGTATCAATGAACTCCACTAAACTATCTTGGTTGCTTCTGCTCTGTGATGCTTCCCTCCCCGTGGATATTAGGATGATTAAGGTCTACCATGAGGAGCAGATTCTGCAAATATAATGCTTCCTTCACTAGGAAGACATCTACAGTGATAATGCCCACATTGATCTGATCTCTAATCCCCACCCATTATCTCTCAATTGGCTCAACACCTGTTCCTAGGCACAGCTTTCTGCACTCACACTCTTGTCAAAAAGGGCAGCTCCCTTTCCCCACCATCCTGCCCTTTACAGTTGAAATTACTCAGGAACTATTTTATTGATTATATATCATCAGAAAGTCATCCCACATTTAAATAATAGGATCAAACAGTCCATAGCACAAGAAAGTTTGTTACTTACCTGAAGAAGAGTCATGCTGCATCAAAGAGCAAGGCTAACTCTTATTTTACAAGTATTTCAAATAATTCCATGAGATTCTTGTGGTTCTTGAGGTCCTACTTGATTGCAAGGAAAAGGCGATTTATGCCTACAAGGGATAATCAGGTAATCAATTCAGTTTTATATGCTCCTGAAAGCCCAGGTGTTCCTTTTGTGGATTTCAATGAAGTTCTGTCATTCTGAATAAGAGATGTTAGGTGATATCAGTCAGGAATGCACCACAATTTGAGTTGTTGTGATGAGAATTAAAAAGAAGACTAATTGCTACATTTAACTCAGAGGAGAATTTGAGAGTTATTTTTAGAAATATCTTTAAAGGAAATATTTAATAGATTATAATTTTTTGATCTCTTGATATCAGATAACAGTGTAGAATAAATATTTGCTAATCAACTTAGAAAGCATATAGAAAAATTTATGATTTTCATGAAAAATACATTAAGCAGAAACAAAGGAAATAAATATTGATGTGTGTTCACAGCTTTGCCTAATCATTTAGGTCTGTTATATGGGGAGATAGTTGTTGGTGATATTTAAAATTAATGTTTAAGGCACACCTAATACTCTATTAAAAATGAGATGAAGGTAATAACTAAGAAGGTTATTTTCATTTAAATTGCCACAGAACAAACAGATAAAAAAAGATTTGCTTATTGTGGGAGAAAAAACTGTAAGTTCTATGGTTGCTGCATTGTAGATTTTTAAGAAACTGTGAAAATTGTTAAAGGAAGAGAAGCTACTGACTGTTGAAAGCCTCCTTTTTAATAGTAGCTAAATTCCATTAGGATGGGTTAGGTGCTTTGATTCTTGCTTCTTATAAACAGCATGATATTTAAGTTCCCAGTACATGGCATTAGTCCCAGACTTTCAGATGGGAGTGAAATCCATTCAAAATCAAATCTGTGTTTGCCTGTGATCTGCCCCTTTGAAATGGCTGTCATTTTAACTTCTTTCTTAGTGAAGACGTAGAATAAAAGCAACTAGTATCCAGGTGCTTTGTTACACTTGTATCTGAACGTTTCCTCATTTTCTATTTCCACAAGATGTGAAGGAGGATTTAACTACAGTAAAATATGTCAGGTGGTCATAGTCCCAGGGAAAGTGCTGGGACTTCCAAGGCTGTTCTATATTGCTCAATCTATTCAGTTCTTGGGGCTATTTTAAGAAAATAATTACTGTTTATTTTAAACAATTAAGGCATTGGGTACCTTGTTTCCTAGATAAAAATAAAAAAAAATAATTTGCACTGCATTCAGAAGTTTAGTTCTTGGAGTACATGAAGGCATTTTGAGTGTTACGGAGGTTAGATAAAAAATACCTGAGACCAAAACTCTTCTGTGATGTCAGGTAACAATTATTCAGGAGAACAGTTTCCATAGTGTCCTAAATTCCCTCTAATCAAATGGATGAAATTACTTGAACTTTTTATCTGGAAACAGAATTTAAATAGGCACGATCATTTCCAAACAAAAAAAGATTGATCTACTGGCCAACAGCAAACAGGCTTCATGGGGTGTCTGACAGAAAGGCTGTATTGTCAGCTGAGGTCTGCAGATTATCCTGCTCAAGGCACTTCAATAACCTTACTGGTTCTGGTTATGTGTATATATATATATATATGTTTAAATATCTCTCTCTTTCTCTGTCAATATATGTATATTTCTAGCTCTACAAGAAGAGTCTTTTGACATTGCTTCAAAGAAAGAATTCAGACAATTTATCCCTTAAAGGTGTTCCTTTCCCAAAATCAGATACTCAACAACTACAGGATGTAACTTGAGAGCTTGCTCAAGTAAAAGAGTAAATTTAAAAGGTATTACCTGATACTCATATTTCAAAACAAATTTTTTTAAATCCCTACATTATCATGAAGCAAATAATGATGTACTTTAAAAAGAAATCATCTAGAGGAACTTTACATCAATTGTAATAGGTATCAAATTCTTTTCATAACTGGCAGTTTTTCTTACTCAATGTATTTAAATAGCTATGGGCACAGTGATAGATGATCAGCAACATTCTCACTTCACACACAGTACTTCAACTATTTATATGGAGATGTTTTGCTTTTCTTTTTTATAGAACATATTGTTAAAACAACAACACAAATGTATTTGACTAGTGAGCAACAAATGAAGTCTATGAAGACTTGTTTCAATCTGCACATAAAATTGGCAATACATCACATGAATTTTATTGTGTTTTTGTTTGGGTTTTTTGTAGGTTATAACTTGACATATGTTTTGTGCTAATTAAATACCAATTTGATACTGGATGGTATTTTATTAACATGCAAAATGATGCTTAATATTTAAATTGTAGAACTTTTTTAATCAACAGATATTATATAGTTTCCTTAGTTACCAAAAAATAAAAGGAAGAGAAAAAAGTAGTTACTCAGACTACTTTTTGTGCCTGCCTTAACCATGTGGTGTCTCCAAGTACTGAACATTAGATTGCATACAGCAAGCTATCCAACACAGTACTAATATTTTAGTCTGATATCCTCTAATCTCTAAGGAATTTCATACTGTCCTCTGTACCTTGTCCCACTATTAATGCATTATTTCTTTTCATGGTCTGTGTGCTAAAAGATAGAAGGTTGTAACTGTTCAGCTTGTTAAATAATACAAGCCAGATTCTGAAAAAGAAAGCTATATTAAATTCCAGGCGTTTGATAATTAAACCACATTCACAAATTGCAAGCCAGTGCCTTTCTCCATCATGCAATGTGACACAGGCAAGCAGTTCTGCAATCTGCTGTTGCCCAGATGAATTCTGGAACCCAAGTTAGTATCTGCTCATCAAGACTGCAGTGAAATACGCAAGTTAACAATCAATGCCAAGTAGAGTACACAGACTTGTATCGTCTTGAATAATGCAGTGGCATCTCTTTATATTACTGCCCTGTCATGTGTGAGGGATGCTGCTGTTGGAGCAGCCTGGAAAAGATTTGGATCCTACGATAATATGCAGGGAAAACACACCCCCAAGTCTCTTTTGTATAGAAATCCTGTGAGCTGATTTTCTAGCAGGGGAATATTCTGTACAGAAAACAACCTCAGTTATCCAATAAGAAATGGTATAATGGAAATGTGCCCCACATAAGAGTCCACTCATTGCTGAGCTACAGAATATTTTGGGGTTTTTCCTAATACATTCAGGGTTGAATAAGGTACATGCAATTCTACTGATGCAAGTTCATACGCACAAGATAGTGTTTCCATATTCAGGTATCTCAGGATTTTGACAAGTTTATAAATGTAATGTTCTAAGTAGGTTCTGTGGTGACAACAGATTGGCATACAAACTTGCAGCCTTCTGAGCCGTTAGCTGACTGCTCGCTAGATTGCTCAGTTTGTATTTCAGATCTCAGCTGAGTTACACAGAAGCCTTGTTAGCTCTTTGGATTTCATCCTGAGCTACTAAAAAGAAACTGAGGAACAGCTTTTTTACTACCAGCTTACCAATGTAAATGGCATTCCTACTTTAAGAATATTAAACATAATCTGTGACTCTAAGTCTAGTGCCTTAAATTATGACTGAGATTTTTTTTTGTAGTGTTAATCATTAACTGGAGGATTCTGCCTCCCTCTTGACTATACAGAGACTCTAACTTTCTAGTTTAAAGTTTAATTTCTAGTTTAGGAGTGCCTAAAGATGGGTGACATGTTTCTGGTTTTCTGTCTGGTGATGTGTTAGCAGTTGAAATTATTTACAGTCTTTGGAGGTTAAAAAAAAATAAAAAGAAGAAATAAAAGAAATGCTGTTTTTAAGAACCAGAAACCTAATTTCCTTTGCCTCTATTCATATTTCTTATCAGATAGCATAATATTGAGTTGGAGTCTAGAGCTTTAACAAAGAGGTTGCAGTTGGGCACAAATAGAATATTGCTATTGTATCTTATGTACACCATTTGCAAAACTGTTCAATCATGGTGTTATTTATGTCTGATACCTCCTATCATACCTATAACACTGAACATATTTCACAAGAAACAATATGTATTTTGTAACTAATCTCTCAAATATTTCTGTGCCCATTCTCGAAGAAATGAATTATAAAACAAGAGGTGGTTATAAACTTGGGATACTTATCATATATTTTCCTTTTACTAGGGAAAAGATTAAATCTTTTGCATTGGGAGAGACATTTTGGTGTCAATAAAATCTCATCTTCTATTCTGCCATATCATGCTACAGACTTAAAAGCTCAAGAAGAAAGTGTGGAAAAAAAACCCAAAAACAACTCCAGACTTTTTTCAAGTAACATGGACTTAAAAGTGAGAAAGTTTTATTGAAAAGAAAGTGTGTTATACTCTGTTAACTTTAAACATAAATGTTCAATATTCATAATTATAAGGTTTTTACTACTTGAAATATCAATTAGAAATAAAGATAAGTGCAAATATACTCTAGATAGCATAATCAATTTTTATACCAGTCTATGGATAAAAAGAGCCACAGAATAACTCTCGAAATTCCTGAATTTTCACAGTTTCTTTATGGATTAAATAGGAACTAGAGGGAAAAGAAATTTGTTATGTCTTATCACAGTAAATATGTGTATATTAATTATATTTAATGAAAAAGATAGGAAGTGGAGGTAAATTATGGGTTTTTTTCAGATAAAAAGCACAAAGTGCTTTAATGTAACTGTGATTTTGGATGTAGGTTTCAACAAAGCTTTGAGTTATTTGGAGTTAAGATTTTACTTAAAATAACTTCATGATGAAACCCTCATTCCTGAGACTAACAATATTAATACTAATATTAATACTAATGCTAATACTAATTCAAAATGAAACAGCATTATAGATCATGCTTGCAAAAGAAAGTATTGTGTAACTGAATGAACTCCAGTGAAGGAAAAAAACCTGTTGCTTGTGGAAATGCTGCAAGACTGGTCTTATGAAATTGTCCCAAAAAAAACCCTTAGTTTTTGGGATAAGCTTTCCACTTTCAAATCACCTTTTGTTTCCTTCTCCCCGCCCCCTGCTCCTTTCCTTTCCTTTCCTTTCCTTTCCTTTCCTTTCCTTTCCTTTCCTTTCCTTTCCTTTCCTTTCCTTTCCTTTCCTTTCCTTTCCTTTCCTTTCCTCTTTTCTTTTTGGAATGAAAAGGAATAAGCAAAATTCTTTTGTACTGGAAATTTACACAGATCCTGGAGTCTTGAAATTTTGTTTTGACATTCATAATTATATTCTGTGGTATTCCCAGGTTGCTCTCTATGCATACGCTGAATATTGGTTTATGGACGGGAATTGTATTTGGAAAAAAGGAGTTCCTCCATAGATATTTTGTTTCAGAGTGGAGTTGCAGTTCATAATCAGGGTCCCATTCCTGTGGATATTTGTGAAGAATTTGATTTTATTTTGCAGGAGGATGTTGACTAGCTAAAAATCAACAATACTGATCATGAACTAATTGTATTATTCCTACCAAAGCTTAAGGGGATGTTTGACATCTTTTTCAAAATACCTAATTCTCAATTAATTCAATAAAACACAAATGTCCTAGCATTTCTATAAGTACCTATAGACATCTATCAGTACAATTAAATATGTACATATTTTGGAGGACTGTGACAAATGGAACAAATAGTAACCAGTCACAGTAAATGGACATAAGGTTTGAAGAAGAACATACAGTTCAGAAACTCCCATTAATTAAAATTTAAAAACTCATTTGTATTTGACATATACATAGATAATAAAAGGGTTGTGAGGGATGGAGACTTCTATTAGTGGGCACTACAAGATGAGTAGCAGAGTTATGTAAGTGTATAGATGTGTACCTTCAAAACATGCACCTAAATCTTTGTCTGAATTACTTTTTTTTCCAGAAGGTCTCTATAAAGCCCATAAATAGAGATAGTTTTTTGCTAAGCTGTACAGATTTGCTATCTTGATAGGTATATAAACATAGTCAGACATAATTTCTCTCTAGGTATCCATCTATTTCTAAAAGTTATTTACTAGTCTGGTAACCTCTAAACCACCTAAAGCATCAATACCAGGATCATTCCTGGCCTCCAGATACACATTGACTTAAACGTAGGGAAAATCCCTTCTAGACTGACTATACATGGAATATACAGGACATGATCTAGCTCTTTTTGGTATCTCCATGGTTTCAAAAATTAGTTAATATTTAGGTATTTGCGGGGTTTGTGTTGTTGGGTTTATTTCTATTTGCCATTCCTGGTTCAAAGTGAGTTGTGTCACAGTTCACCAGGGTAATTTCTTTGGTATAAATCAATAACAAAGTCAGTCAGACCAGAATTACAAATAGATTCTAAATGAGTAAATGTGGTAAAAGAACAATTTTCTATGCATCTAAACTAATAACAACTTTCTGGATGGTTTACTTTCTCTAAGGTGTCTGGGCCTTGGAAAAGAGATATCTGTTGTTTAAATGTGAGCTTTCACCCAAGATTTCATTTGTAATCAACACCAAAATCATGAATTTCAAAGGTGTGGCATATCTTAATTTAATGCAGATGTATGAAACAGAATCCAGTTTTTCTTCTGTAAAAACATCTATTCCTCTTTTTTAATTAAGAATGGAACTTCTGGAGAGCAATTAAGTCAAATATATCTGTATGGTAGGTCTCTATAGCTGAATGAGAAGAATTCTACAATGACTTTTTCCTCTGAAATTCACATTCTTCTTCAGCACTGGATCTTCAAGGTACAAGTAGTTTGCAGGTTTCTCATGTGAAGTCACTCAAAACACCATATTGCCATAACACAATTCATTTCACATGTGCTCCTCTTGGCAACTTAAAACTCCCTTGTCCTCTAAAATATGATTCCTTACTTACAAAATTTTGATTGAAGTCTAAGCAAATTGGAAATAGATTGCTATTTTTGTGGTCTTGTCTCAGTCTCAGCAGAACAATAAGATGTCTTGAATGGCATGCAAAATAACAGAGACCCATAGAACAGCTGAAGTTGTATGGGACATTTGGAGATTATTTAGGCCAAACTTCCCTGCACAAGATGGTTGCTCAGGGATGTGTCCAATCAGAATTTTTTTAACTCTCCACAGATGGAGGCTCCATAATGCTCTGCACAACCTGTTCCACTTTTCCATGGCCTTTATAGTAAAAACAAAAAAACAAAAAAACAAACCCAAACATTTTCTTGTTCACAATAGTCTCTGAGTACTAGAAGTTATGGCACATTTTTATTTCTGTGTCTAGAAAATAAAAACATATCTAAAGTAACAAAATAGAGGCAAAATAAATACATTTATGTAGCTATAGGAATAAACTGAAATTATCCTGGTTTCATACTGCAGTGAAAAAAATGAAATGTTGAATTTAATTTTTGATAGTTGTTGTTTAAAGGCTGATTATTCTCAGTGTCTTTGAAATCTCATTCAGATTGAAAATTCTAATCAGTACTAAAAATAAAAAAAAGAGTGTGTCAGAACTTGACCATCAAATACATTCAGTTAAACCTAATAGAGGGGAAAAAATCAACAGAAAAAAATCCATTAAAATAGTCAGTGAAATTTGTTACTATAGTATGAATTCAAAGATATACAGAGCAACAGATAACATTGGCAACAGAATGAGATGTAAGAATAGCTGGGGATTTAAAAGAAAGCAAGGTAAGAGTTTAATGTGCAATAAGTATATATCAGAAAAGTAGACTTGAAAATTGCATTTGCTGCATCTATTTTTTTGTGCACTTATGTCTTAAGAAGCATAATTCCGAAAGCTCTTTTTTTGAAAAAAACCTGTTTTTTAACTGAAGTGTAAACTATATAAAAGGTAGCATTAGGTTTTTATATCTTTATGGAAAATAAGTATTCTTCATCTTCTTGATGCAAAAATGAAATACATATATATATGCAAAAAATAAAATCCCTTAGTTGACTCTCAAAATACATACTCTTTTGAAAATCAAAGTTTTGATCAAAATAGTAAAGAAAAACAACTACAGAAACCATATCCTTGGAACTTTAAGAAATTATTTATTAAGCAGCACAGAAACATTTTCCTAGTGGAAAGAAAAAATTGCTTAGGGATAATTAGCTATGTGAATATTTACTAGAGCTTTGAAATTATGAGAAGGGTTTTGACAAAATACCAGAGAATTAATCATTAGTCACACTTTTATCTTGGGATTTACAATACAATTTTGTTTAATTACTTCTGATGTTTAAGTATTATTCTAAGAACTACAAGAAACAAAGAATTGGAGGGCACATGCTCTTTACAGACTTGTTCTTAAATGGAAAATAATATCTATTAGTACTCATAGACAAAAGTTGATATTTTTGGCATTTCTACACAAAGGAGATCAAGGATTGAGCTGGCACAGAAAAGCCTTGCAAAAGTGGCCCTGCCAGTTTAACATTAAAAGAGTTCATGAAATGACTTGCATTGTTACAGTTCAGTGAACCACAAGTCATGTATGAATAATATGAACAGGATTCTGGCTTAGTTTCATCTCAAAATTTGTAGGATACTCTCATGCATAACTAACTTTTCTCAAAAGATAATGTGTACAGAAGACAGTAGGATTGTTGTATTGTATAGCAAGATTTATCAAGCACACACTTCAATAATAGTTTACTGTTAAATTTTTTACATTAAAAAACAACTTTATAAAGTGATTTCCTTTAAGGAGAAGTTTTAATGCAATGAACTTCCTAAGATAGAAAGGGGATTTAATTTTTCAGTTTTTACCCAGCCTGAAATGGCATGTTATGCAATACGAATTAGGTATCATTATGGTCATTCCATGTAAAATAATTGTGGATCATTTAAAGAGAGAAATTAATTTGATCACAACTTTCTTTGTTTTTTGCTTGCTCAGTTTCTGTATGGAATACTCCTTCTGTCATCTGAGAGAAAAAAGAATAGGCAATTTTAATTTGTACATGAACAAGAAAATTTCTTCCCAGTTCCAATCTATTCACTATCATCAAATAGGTAAATGTAAAAAAAATGTAAAATGTAAAAATTAAAAAAAAATTGTGCAAAACCAAACTTCATTTTATCTTGATTTACATGTTTTCAGATTTATATATAGTGATGTTTAAAAATATTGCTGCTTTCAATTTATCTAAAGTTGCCAGTGTTCTTGAAATTCATTTAGCTAGTTTAAGAGGAAAATAAAAGTTTGAAAACAGTAAAATTGTTTGACAGGAGCTATGGGAAGATAAAGAGTTCTTCATGGGCAAACAAAAAATTATATACATAAGAAACAATAATTCCATGATTAGTAAAGTAAAGACAGAGAAAGATGAAGTGGAAAAATTAGCACTGTAATGGTTATGCAAAGTTTCTAATAACATTGTGAATTAACTTTAAGGAACAGTGTCTGTTTCAAGTTTAGTTTTATATACATCACAATAGTACAAATTCCTTTGGGAATCTCAGTAAGAAATGTACAGATATGCAAGATAGTTAATGATTTATTATGTGAAAGACAGAATTGGTAGGAAAATGAAATAAATCTTTCATCTCTTTTGATGCTCCTGTAGCATATGACAGGCCCCTACTCGCTGACCATGGCAGGGTGTGAAGATGAAATTCCCACTAGTCTTCATGTTTCTAGAATATTCTTTCAAGTGAACAGTTATCAGTCTTTTACCTGTTCAATACTAACCTTTCAAAATGACCCACTAAAATTCAGGGAGAATGATACCTTCTAAACCATCACCATAGAAACGAGCTCTTACAAGTGGTTCACAGGACCAGAAGTCCACAAAAATGATCAGAGAGTGGGAGCACCTCCCCTGTATTGAAAGGTTAAGCAAGTTGGGACTGTTTAGCCTGGAGAAGGCTCAAGGGAAATCTTATAGTGCATTCCAGTACATAAAAAAGGGCTTATGAGAAACACAGGAACAGACTTTTTAGGAGGGCCTGTTGCCATGTGACAGGTGATAATGATTTTAACCTAAAAGAGATTCAGTTTAAATTAGATATAAGGGAAAAAAGTTTTTACAATGAGGTTGATGAAAGACCAGATCAGATTGCTTGGAGAAGTGGTGGATTCCACACACCTGCTAACACAGAGAGTCAGGTTGGATGGGGCTCTGAGCAACCTGATCAAGTTGAAGATGTCCCTGCTCATTTAAGGGTGGTTGGACTATACGACCTTTAAAAGTTTCTTCTGACCAGAAGTCTGGTATGATTCTATGAAATAGAGGTGGTATTGTTAAAGACAGCCATCCTACATGCTTGGGTTAAACAGCAGACACTCCTCTAATATACAGGTCTCTGCAAACAAAGCCTCTGGTTAAACTCTGCCTAAATTCTGCTTGAAATTACTGTCTCACCATTATGGTCTGCTGCACTGGCTCGGTACAAGTTTGGATCACATTTCACTAAGCAAAGAGATAATCCTCTGAATGCTGCACACATGAATAATTATATCAAAATAATTTTCACCTTGACTTAGCCAAAGTTATTCAGGACTGAGGGTTAGGTACGATTCTGTTTTAAAATCTTAGCAGTTTGGATCTTCCAGTTATCACAGGTGTTCAGAAAATTCTTTAATGAGTCTAGCTGTTTCTCAGAAGATTGGGAAAGAAAAGCTGTAGGAGAAGTGCTATTGTATGTATTATTCAAGCATAAATTATAGGTCTCAGCTGGGTAAAATTCTATGGGGTTATAGCACAGGTCAGACAAGATGATCTGATGATCCATTCTGGCCTTGCATTTCTGAGTTTCTGAATAATGTACAATGAATTTTATATATTCAAGTCAAGCTGTGTGGCCAGAAAACTAAAATTATTTACTACTTCTTGTCTAGATTTATGATGGAAGGGAAAGGACCAGACAGAACTCATTAAAAATAAATTTCTCAATCTCCTTAACACCTACAATTCCCTTCCTTTGTTTTCTTTCTGTGTCATGGTGAAAAACTATGGAATCATCTTTTTACCTGAATCAATAATCTCTGACTTTTTTTAACTCTTTATTGTTTCATACAGCTTCTGTGTAGTGATTTTAAATGGCTCATTGCATCTTCATCTGCTTCTCCTCCATATTCTTGTCCCTTCTTTGCACCTTTGGAGTTAAAACATTTACTAATTTGAAATTATCCCAGTTATGTGGCAATATTGACTATTCATGAAACTGTCTCTATTATTTTTGGTAGTTCCACTGACTTCTCTGACTAAAACTGAAAGTTTTCATAGGTATTTTAATTTCTGTTCTTTAGCAAATAGTTCTGATTTTTTGTACTTAAGTGTATTTTTTAGTGATAATTTTTTAGAATTTTTTACATACAAGTGAAAACAACACATATTCAGAGGGTACACAAAAATATTCAAATGGGTAAAAAATTGGAAATAACTCAGGTACAGCTTGTATGACTAGCATCAGGACTTCTAACTGGATTAATACACCTAGATGATCTCCAGGGGAAAAAGTCCCTATCTTGGCAAATATTCACTAAGAAGTCATATATTTCAAATCTTTGGTGGAAAGAGTGTAAGCAACAAATAAAAACTATGCTTTCTGTAATGAATATTGGTTTTCACCGTGGATACTTTTGTCATCTATATCTGTGAAAACCTTTTTCAAGATGATGGTTCATTAACAATTTGCAACAATAACATATTTAAAGTATCAGTCATCTTCCACTCTTGAATCAGAGAAAGTCAAAAACAATTAGGCATTAGTGTCAAAGGGTTAGTTCCCAGATCAGTCCTGGGCAGGCTATTTAGTTCTGCAGGGACTGGCGCAGTAGATGATGAGAAAGACTGCATTTTAACTTAGCTGGATGGTGCACAGTGCTGGCAATACCAAGGTTGTGGATTTGATCCTTGTATGAGCCATTCTCTTAAATGTTAGATTGGAAGATCCTTGAGGGTCCTCCCAACCTAGAGTATTCTGTGACTCTGTGATCAAGCTTAGAGATTAAAATCCGGAGCTGACTTTTTGGAAAGTGCAATTAATTTGGTTCATTTCCATAAAAACTATTTTCTTGACATGTTCTCCTTTCAGGCTATCCTTGACGTAGCAGTGCTACATAGTAGTAGTGGCTATTCAGTGACTGTATTGTGATATGGGAGTAAAAGCACAAACCTTCTTCCCATGTGAAGTTGTTACAGACTGGGCAGAACTGTAAGGATTTCCAAGAAGATTGAATCAGAAAACTGAACTACAGTAAAGGAAGTGGTGCAAATGTGCCAGGAAGCAAAGTAATAACACCCAGTGTATGGAAAGGGTGTTTTTATTTCACACAATATTATCAGATCAGTATGGTCACCCATACATAATCTCATCAGAGACACCATAGGTGTACCACCCGACACCCAGCTGATTGTCCAGAAAACAGATACAGTGTGGAGCCATACTGTTTCCCATGCAAGATTCTCTTGGTGAACCTGAGCAGCATTACATATCCCAGCTTAACGCATCTAAATTAAAATCCCACTGTGGAGGTCTCACGCAGATATTGCTGTGAGAGGCTTGGTTGTTATGAACTTCCTTTATAGCCAGAAGAAGCTGGAGCAGGATTCATCTGATCTATTTTACACACATTATGGTGGGATAAGCGATGACCTAAAAGTACCAATTTTCATGCATTGATTTTCCCATGGCTGATATTTAGATGTAAACACCTTTCTGTACCTGTTCAGAAGAATTGCCACCCAAGATGCTGAAAGTATTCTCCCCAGAAAACTATAGTGCTCTGCCATCCCAAAAATTGATCTATACTTATGAGACAAAACATCAACAGTCAAGCACAGACAGAATTCAAAATTCATTTTTGGGGCACAATCAGTTTTATTGAACCTCTAATTCTTCCACTCTGTGATAAAAAGATTATATGAACTGGGTCAGAATTGGTCCCTTATTTTTAGCAATTACTATGAAATTCGCCTGTGAGATACAATATAATTAGACAATTTATGTACTAAAACAACACTCTCTAAATTAGATTCATTTCTTTATCAAGAGGATTTTTCTTCCTAACTTCCTAAATGCTTTACTCATCTTTGCCCTATAACTCAATTACTTACACCCACTTGTGAAGCTCTTGACCTTAAAGTAATAGACTGAGCCACTCCCTTGAGATCCTTTTCTAGCAGTTTAAGTAATGAGGAGTCAGCAAGTGTAATCATGAAAGGAAAATTATTTTCATCAAGAAAATGCCTGTTTATGCTTGTCAAAATGATGACTGTAAGAAGTATGGAGATATGCAAAAAGATGATCATAATTAAAACCTAAGACTGGATTTTTTTTTCTCTAAAACACACAAATTCTGTCATCAGAAAACTAATATAGATTTTTTAAAAATGGTTTAATACACTTTTCTAGTTTCTAGGTAACCATAATTTGAATCTTTTGGCTTTCTTCAGTATTCCCAAAGGAAATTAGCTAATTAGCTCACTGAGCCACCATTAACAAGTATTCTGAAAAGTCATGGACATTGGGTCAGGGGGATGGGGAGGGGGGAGAGGCTAAAACAATCCAGGTATGACTCTAGACTTTTAAAGATGACAAATAAATAATTCCAGAAATTGCTACCAAAAACAACACTTACCCTCATTGCCTCAGGGAGAAAAAACACATAAATCATGAAATAAATACTAACAGGAAAGCAAAACCCTCAAAGGCTTGGTATCATTTAAACATAAGCATAACAGTGTATACCTTTGTAAATAGAGCTGATCATCCAGATTTTTTGTGATTTAGAAACTGATAGGGAAACTTTCACCCACTCAAACAAGACAGGAAAATGCGCAACACCTTACCTTTTCCCAAATGCAGACTTTAACCCCACTAGAAGACTTTTATAATTCTTATTCAAAAGCAAGGGCAACTCTTGCCTTAGGGGTGCTCGGATCCATTCCCAGCAGAATTCTATAACTCTCAGTACAAATCTTTGAGAGCTTTTCTTCCCTCCAGTGCCAAGCACAGACAGTGCACATGAAAGCACAAAGCCAAACACTGTCACACATGAGACAGGGACATGCACAGGGATGGAAGGGATGCTACATCTTTGCCTGTACAGAATGGGGGATCCCCACAACCTGTAAAGCATTCCAGTTTTTACTGTTGCAAGGAAAAGGAGATCAAGACAGGATGTTAGTCAGTGACAGAATCAATAGCAGAGAAATGTTAAAAATCAGAACAGATATCCTGCTTACTCTGAAGTTATGCAGACCAGTCAGGCCATGTTATATTATAGTAGCTAATGTAATAAACAACACGGTGTGTTGCTCCTTGACCTGGGTGTAGAAACATAAATGTGAGTGAAGAAAATGGATTACAGTTGCTTGTTTTCTAAAATAAGTAGATTTCTCATTTGGTTTTATTTTTCCTCTGATAATATGTGACAAAAACAAAAACAAAACAACAAAAAAGAGGCAAGATCATTTAAGTTACAATAATGTTTTAAAAAAACCCATTTGTCTGAGTAATTAAAAATGCATAGTGTAAGGAAGCTCCCTTTTCTGGGTGAATTTTGATGATAGCCAAAATTTGGCCTGGTTTGGAAGAGATATTACAGATCATCAAACAGTAAGAATTAGTTTTAATATAGTGGAAAAGCTGAACTCTCATAACAGATTTCTGTCCTTACTATGAAAAATAAATTGTACAATTTTTCCTTTTTGTGGTAGCATGTGGCTGTTCCCAAGATTACTTACACATTTAATTGACTGTAATATCTTTCTTGGGAGCATAGGCTAAGGAATTTAATCCTGTTCACCCTCAAAAGAGACAACAAGGGGGACCTGATCAATGCTATAACTATTTGAAAGGAGGCTGCCCAGAGGATGGAGCCAGGATCTTCTTGGTGGTGCCACCAAACAATAGGACAAGAGACAATGGGCAGAAACTAATGCACAGAAAGTCCCACCTGAATATGAGGAAGAACTTCATTGTGCAGATTGAACAGATTGTCCAGAGAGGTTGTGGGACTCCCTCACTGGAGATATTCAAGAACCATTTGGACACAATCCTGTGCTGTGTGCTCTGTGATGACCCTGAAGCAGGGAGATTGGACCAGATGATCCTCTGTGGTCCCTTCCAACCTTAACAATTCTGTGATTCTGTGACTCTTTTACAGATCATAGATTTAATATCAATACTGATCAGCAGTCCAATAAAAGATCAGAGCAAGGAAACTGTAATATGGATCTTTGTGTGCTTTGGAAACATACAGCAAAGAGGTAAAAAATTTCCTTAGGTTAAGAAACAAAAGAAAAAACATCAGAATAATTCATTATTCAGGCTGTTTCATCTTATACATTTTGAAAAAAAGTAACAGATGCACAAAAATATATACAGTTATAGGTTTAGATGCACATATGTTGGCTTACTCCATGTGGTCACTATAGCAGAGAACATTGTGAAGACTAACAAAGGCCACACTAATGTTTTAAAAGGTTTTACTGAATTACTACAGGTTACTAGTTAAGCAAACTAGCTAAGTTTGCTCTATTACCAGTGATATAAAAGCCATCAGCTAAATATACTTCACTGGCAAAAACATGAATTTGAGTCAAAGCCAGATGAAAATGCCTATTGCCTTTTATGAGTTTAGATCAAGCACTTTAACATATTTTTTTTTCCTTTTAGCTTGATGTAGAATTCCTATCTCACTTCTGGTTTATATGAAAGTCACAGATTGAAATCATATTGCTTTCCCACAATCTCTTAAAGTTAATTTAAAAAAAAATAGGCATCAACATAATTTATCTCCTTTAAATTTATTTACTTTTTGAATAACTGCTTGGGAAATCAGCACCTTAAAGTCAAAGTCCATAAAAATATTGTGTATTTCCATACTGTTTAGTAGAATTGCCCCACAAAATCACTGGCTGAAAGAGAAGATCCTATAGTCTTATGACTTGAGGTGAGCTTGCTTTGAACTGCATATGCACTCCTGATGCTTGATTTATGAAGTTGTTATTAAAGCTCAGAAGCAGGACAAGCCAAGTGCATGAAGAGGCTTAAACAGTGGATTTTATGGGTAGCAGTGCAATCCCTGCATGCAGAGCAAATGTACGGATGGTATATATTTGGAACAACCCAAAGTCTGTTACTCTTTCTACAGGAGGTGAGCAATTCATCATGCCAAACCTTAAGGTCATTGCATTGTGTGACACACCATAACACCACAGTGCTCCAGAATGATGAAATGCTAGCTACCAGCCAAGTATGCAGACTAATTTGCCAAAATATCCTGTTTGTCTTCATTCATCTCCCTGTTACACTCTTACCATTTTTTTTCCCTGCCTACTGCTGAAATATTGCTAGCTTTGACTCAAACAATTTGATCATCATTTTCCACCCACTTTTCTTCTGTAATATTTTGTAGATACTGATTTCAAATTATGTCCTCCCAATGGATAAGTTTTTTGCATTTACTGAGAATACCAGGTTTTGTACCGGGGAATCAGGAAGGATAAATGTATCATCTGGATTTTTATGAAAACAATCTATCATAAATTCATGCTTTGGAACTTGATTTGTTGCGGCTTACTTTTAAGATCTAAATCTCTGAATGGAAATCAGAAATAAAAATAATATCAAACACTCCAAAAAAATTGTTGAATTGCTACAGAAAATTCAACAGTATTTACTTACCTCTAAACATTGACGTCCTCATCCATGGATGTATAAATTCACCATGATTCCTCAGCAGCATCTCCTGCAATAAGGGAAGCTGAATAAGTCAGTACTTCAGGGATTCAAGCCATGTTAACACCAGAACTAGATAGGTTTTAAACAGCTCACTGAGTCAAAGACAATCTTTTATTACTGATTGAGATGTTCTTAAAGAGAAGACAAAATCTTAAAAATAGAAGAAACAATTAATCAAAGCCCCTCAAAAATCTCAAAATGTCTGATTTAATATCTCTAAACATTTTAGAAGTAGAAATATGAATTAAGAGTTTGTAGTATACAAAAAACTGCATACTGATATGATGGAATTGTAGTGTGCTGACAACTAAACAAGTACAAAGGCAATAAGAGGATGAAAGTCACTGCAAAGCCAGAATACAACTTAAAATGGAAAACAAAATTATTCTCCAGTGGATCCCTTAGATTTTTAAGGAAATTCTCTAATGAAGCTATGAATGAGAGTAAATAATTCCTTTCATATTACGTTTCTATTCTATTTTTCTTTTCACATTATTCCTGACATTTTTATACAACTCAGTATACTGGCTTTGTCCAGGGTAGAGTTAAATTTCTTCAGAATATCTGATATGGGTCTAGGTTTTGAATTTGTTCTGGAAACAGGGTTGATAACATGGAAATGTTTTTGTTATTGCTGAGCAGTGCTGACACAACAAGGCATTATCTGCCTCTCATGCCACCCCATTAGAAAGGAGGAGGGGAATGCATAAGATATGGGGTGGGCATAGCCAGGACAGCTGATCCCAACTGAATAAAGGGATATCCCAGACCATATGGTGTCATGGTCAGCATATAAAGCTGGGCTGAAGAAGGAGCATGGGGACATTCAGTGTGGTGGCCTTTTTTTCCCAAGTCACTGTTGCATGTGGCAGAACCTGCTTTCTGGGACTTGGCTGCCTTAGGGAAATGGTGAACCAATTCTTTGTCTCTCTTTGCTTACATGTGCAGCATTGTTTTACCTTTTATCTCTCTTTATGTCAACCCATGTGTTTGCTCACTTTTACTCTTCCAATTCTCTCCCCTATCCAACTGGGAGAGAGTGAGCAAGGAGCTGTGTGGGGCTTAGTTACCACCTATAGTTAAGCCACAACACTTCCAAAGAGCTTTATAAAGTAAGAGGAAGGCAAAAGGAAGGCAAGAAAAAGAAAAGAAAGAATGCTGGTTTTTTGCTGGGTTTTTTTTTTTGTTTTTTTTTTTTAACCTCTGGAAATCCAAACTGCATAGGAAATTACTTGCATGCTTACTTAGTGAAAGCCAGAGGTCTTGTTCAACACACTTTTGTCTTAACACTGCAATCTTTTCTGTGGTCATTTACATTAAAAGTTAGCCAAAGCTGATGGACATCCTGCTGCAGAGGATTCAGTCAGACATGCTGAGATATGAAATCAGATCTTTCACCAGGCACATCATTTCTATCTCAGTTTCACTACAGGGAAAAGATCCCAACAACGTGAAATGGTAATGTCTGATAGTTATGGGGTTTTGTTCACCTATTTTTATGTTTCTTTTGTTTGTAAAGTGATGGCAAAGACATTTTCCACTCCTTCTATGATATGCACCCTGCCAATGAAACCCTTAGGCACTTATCCTTAGCAATTATCCACTGGTTAGGGGATCAATCCACTGGAGACGGACAAACGAATAATTTACCTCCTTTGCCTGTGCCAGAGCCCTAGAAAGTCAAGCCCATTGTTCCTACTAAAGATGCAGGTAATGGAGAAGGTTGTAGATGCTCTGTGTGAGCAACATTTATTGTCTTTATTCCTCCGTGGCAATTATGAGAACAGTATGACAGCTTTTTTTGCACTCCTCCTTCTCTATTTTTTCTACATATTCTAACCTTTTCTTTTGCCCCTCCCTTTTTCATAGAGAGGGCCATTTTAATTTTGGCTGGTCCTCAGCTTGGTAAGTCAGAGTGGTACATTTTACTGTTTTCATGATAAACCTTGGAAAAACTTCATGCTTTGCAGCACACCAATGAAAGCCTTCATTTGCTGGAAATTAAAATTATAGGGTCCCTGGGACTGCTGATTTTTTGTTGAGCTCTTCATTTTTAGACAAAACTTTAGTTACAGTGTTACTTATCGTCTTTCCTTTTTAGGTCACACTCATGGTACGATCCCATTGTCACTTTAGCTTTTAGATTCTGCTGGTGAGCCTGAGGTACTAACCTAAATCTTACCTACTGATAGTGCCATATGCTAGCAGGATTTAACCAAAGCTTTGGAAACATATGTTGTGAAAATTGACACAAAACAAGTGTGCAAATATTTTGAGTTCAGTATTTTCTTTGACATAATCACCGTTGGTAAAATAAAAAAGTAGTCATCTCATGCAGTATTTTTAAATATTCTGTGATATCCTTTTACTCTAAACTAACATAAAGCTGTTCCAGAGAACATAAGGAACTGATTTTTTAAAATTGATTATTAAAAGATGATAAAAAAGATATAAGGTCTAAATTATTTTTAATACGGCAAATAATCCAGCAATACAGGTCAAATTTCATAAGCATTATAGAAAACAAGTAATTTCAAATTAACTCCTTGCTTGACTAATTTGTTTGACTCATTGCTACACTGTTTGGGCTATCAACTTTCAGCATATAAACTCCATCAGAAAGGAAAATAGACTTGCTCGAGTGGATGCACAATGCACATTGCTCTCTATGGCTGATGTCCCAGGTATCTGAGATGCACTATTTCATTGCTTTATGTTATGATTTCTCCTGAATGTTTTATCAGCCACGCATTATATTTTAGACATGCAAATAGATAGTAGTATGAAAAACTTCACCTTTCCTTTGTGCAGTGGAACAGACTGCCTTCCCTCAAAGATTCATGTTATTTAGCTAAGATGCCTCCTTTTGGAGGGGTTTTCTTTTGGTACCCTTTTCTATCTGAATATAAAATATGCATTAAAACTCAGCTCATATATTAATTGATGTGGTTTCCTATCCCACCAGAACTGTAATGAAAGAATAACTTCTTGTCACTTCACTGGGGCACCATATCATGATGCAGTGATCTATTTTGATACCATTCTCTGGTATCTGTAAATCACAGTTTGAAGTAGTGTGCTTAGAGTACTCTGCACATGGCTGTCTATGCATTAGAGAGAATGCAGTAAGCAATAAAAAATTTAGCCTCTTCTTTAGTCCATTCTCTGACCTTGAAATGATCATAAAACTGTATGATTCTTCATTATTGCTCTAGTATTTATGTATATTTTACATTACCTTTTCCACTACCATTGAGGGCAATTTTCCTGGGTCAGAAAGACAGCCCTAATATCCCAGCACAGCAGAAAATTTGAAATGCAGGATTACTCAATACATATCTCTTCTCAGAGACTAATTTGATTATTCATCAATTCTCCTACACCTCTCTTTAGAGTCCTGATATTTTTCCTCAAACTCCTGACCCTTCTCTCAGCTCACTATGTTAAGTAAAACGTATCATTAATTCACTCTTTATCTCAGTATACTAAAATATTAAGTATTGTATCTAAGGGGCTACACAACTAAATACATTACTTTGGTTTCTCCATCTTATTCTTCTGTGCAGTATTTGTCTCTACTCACCCCAACATGCAGCCTCTAATAAACACAGTGAGACAGAATTCCAAGAAGATGCTTAAATTCCAACTCTTTGCTGAGAAACGAAGACTAATACTTTTAACTGTCAGAAATGTCTCATTAATGACTCATAAGAATAGGATACAATAACTTCCAATTCTTTTATAGCAGGCAAAACAGTCCCCCGAGAACAGTATTGCATGAGAGTCACGTGAAATCATTCTGCCAGTGATGCTAAGGGGCAGCATCCCACATCAGCATCCCATCTCACTAACAATATCTGCCAAATCTAGATCTGTGAGGTGGAGGGAAAGGCAAAAGTAATGTTTTGTTTTACTGATACTTCTATTTCAAAATTTTAGTTAATGTATTAAAGGAGCCTATTTATACAATAAAATGTAAACGGTTGAAGTAAGATGACATGAAACCCAAAATTCCTGTGTATGAGAAACTTGACCACAAGTGGAAGAGCTAATCCATACAATTAATGGAGTCAAAGCAGTTTTATATCTCCCCCAAGAAGGCAACTGGTTAGAAAAATTGTCCTCCAGACATCCCTGTCTTTACTGCTTAAAGTATTAAATAGCTATCTTTCATACAGATAACTGTGTAAAACACCTAATTTTTGTTACATAGTTCTGGAAAGTAATCCCTCTGTTAGCATTTCCTTTAAGATTTCAAAGAGGAAAAAATATATTTTCTATTTTATTTTAATAATTAATGAGAAATTCAGTTTTCTTTGAAAGTCATATCTACACTATATAATTAGTTACATAATATGTTAGTCCCTGATAGGGTACATTCGGGGAAGGGAGGAAGGAAAAAAAAAGAAAGGTGTTTAAATTTTCCAGAATTTCTGCAAATGCTGCTAGAAGAGCACATATTTGTTTAGCTCTTTGGTCTTTGGAACTGCCTGTTTTAATCTGCACTTTGGGTACTCAGTAGCTCTGCTTTTTCAATTTTTACCCAATCTCAAATAAACATTGCTTGAAAAACCCCTCTAGAAGGAGTAGAATTTGTAGAGGAACAAATTGTTTCCATGTGTGAGGAAACATCACAGAACTGTGTGTTGTATTCTCAGTACTCTGTTCAAAATGTTTAGATAGATAATATTCACAAAACCTGACAGGCACCAAAGGAACAGCTTGAATCTATCCCCGTCTCTCTTTTATAGACTAGTATGTAAATGCAACATTGAATGGCAAGCAAATACCAACATATACTATATACATTTCAAGTATCAAATCACTTTGTATGAATTAAAACCTGCAACTAGATTTTAAAATGAGTTTAGGAAAATTGGAGCTGTTACAGTTCTTCTATAATTAAGGACATGATTATAGGGTCTTTTTCTTTTCATTGTGTTGTTGCGTTTTTCTAAGATATTGCATTTTTATTGTTACTGTACTGATATATAAATGATAAGTTTATTTATTTGTCATATTGCAAGGCTGTTTTCAAATAATTGTTTCTCTAATAACTGTTGATTTCTTGTTACTCTATATATGCATTTTAATGACATAATAAAACTATATTGCCATGGTATAATGAATTACAAATTGAGCAACATGTCATCATCCCATAATGTAAAAGTGTTTATTTTTTGATTTGCTATATATATATCATTAAAAATATAATTTTTGTCATAGCTGTATGCACAAAGAATTTTCTTGTAAAAGCCACAAAATCCATCCAGGTATTTGGAATATTCTAAAAAGTTTTGAAAATTTCTGCAAATCTGCCTAGATGAACAGATTTCTTGTAATTTTAAAATATTTATATGAAATAAATTGGAGTAGTTGTAAAATTTTGGTGCAAAAATCTTGAAACTAACAAAAAATATATGAGGACATATAGATAACCATACTCTTAGTGCAAATGAGAATTTCAACATTAATAAAATGGACACAGGGACAAGAACAATGTCTAGGAAACAATAGATAGTAAGAAGCTCATTAGGAGCTTTAATTTTCTGGATGTGCAGATTGTCTCTCTTTCAGCCCTAAACAGAACTATGAAAGACTGAATTTGTTTCTACTCTCTTCTTCCTCCAAGGAAAGAACTTACTTTTGTTCTAGCCTACCTTATGGTTGCTACTGTTTCCTAATTAACTTTAGCATGCAGGATTATGATAACAAACCATAGAGCCTGATCTCTTCTCATTCCTCTGCTCTTTTTCTCTGTGTACTCAATGTAAGTTAATAGGATGAATATAATCAATTTAAATTGACATATTGAGATCAAGAACTGTTGCCTTTTGGGATATATAAGAAAAGAGTGCACTTACTCAGCCTTGATTCCCAGTACATTTCTGCTGTCCAAGTCAAAAATTAATTTAAAATTGAGATTAGAACTTTAGACCTCTGCTGTATTGATATACCCAATTGCTGATTTTCCTCTTGAATTTCACTGGAATAATTCCAAGGTATATGCCAAACTAGTACCAGACTTGGTCTTGCAACTTCATGGACCAGTGATTAGACATAACTCCCTTTTTTCCTCCCATTTTATGTTTAATTCCATAATATTCTAAACAGAGTCAATGAAAATACTCCAGAATCACAGCAAAAGCTAGTAGGAATTTGACCCTATTTTCTGCATTCTGTTTAACCACTTCCTTCTTAACATTGGTATTTCAAAGTCTGGACAAACTTACTTTATGTCTTGAATATGGTGTGGGCTTTCCCTACTCTGACTGGTAGGCTACACATTTCTGTTCATAAAACTTTTATTAAATTGTCACTTAATAGACAGAAAATAATATTAAAAATTTTTTTCTCTAGCTTTGCTTTGAAATCATCATAAGGTTTGTCAATAAATAAATCTATTTTTATGACCTTTAACCAGTCATCTTCTATGCAGAAACTCCAATACTTTTATGTGATCATATGGTACCCTGTGAGGATTCATGATCAGAGAACTTCTCTTGCCTTTGAAGCCTTTCATGTTGAGCTGACATTAGTCATTCATCACACATTAGTGTTGAGAACTGCATCTGCATTTGCACTGGAAGCAATACAAATTCTCATATTTACCTTTAAGGTTATCTGCTCTGCTGTGTTCTCATTCCTAAGGTTTGCTTATTTGTTACTATAACACTCCCAGCTGCACCAAAAATACATTCTGAATAATCATTGGAAAGGGAACATCTTAAATTCCTAACAGCATTTTTATTCAAGACATTTATTTATAGACTGGATCTCATCTCTTTACTGTCCTAGGTGCACCTGTTACTCTTAGATCTGAAAACTTGCTGGAGAAGAGAGTTTGTCTCCTAACTTTTTTTTTTTTTTTTGAGGGCCTGTTTTGGGGTTTTGTTACCAACAAGAAATAATATGAAATACAGAGATTTCTCTATAGTTTTGTTTTATTCCTCATTGCAAAGCCCTGATTGAACTGTATAGTATTGGAACACTATGATGATGATAGAAAATCAAAGGTATATTTAGACAATTTTTATTAATGTTAAGGACTATTCTAGTGGTATGACTAAGAATAGAAATATTATGTATTTTCCATTCCATTTACTAAAGATATAATCAAAGGGGACTATGAAAAGATTTATTTATATTTTTACCTGCTGGCTACTCTCACTGTTCTTCAGATGGTGGTGTCTCCTTGAATATTACTGATCTGAGATGGTTTTTTCTGCATAATCACTAATGCTAAGTCTTTCTAGTGTTACAGGAATCATTCTTCATGTCCAAAGAACCATACAAAGTTAGATGGTTTGAAGACAGTTCTATGGAGAGAAAATTTAAATTTTCCAAAGAGAAAATTAACCACAGCCTCTGGGATTCATTGGCTACTTCTACATTAGCAGGTAATAACCTCTTAATGGTAAAACAGGTGTGAAAAAATAGAAACACTGTCCTTACAACACAGTCTATGGGGTCTTGAGTTTTACTTCAGGATGGTTTGGTTCTGTCTCCTAGTTAATATTTCCATCTTACATGTGATATGAAGCCTCAAAAAGTAAAGGTATTCCTCAGCCCTGACCACACTATCAAGTGTCACACTGACCTTTTTCTGTGTCAGGCAAATTGCAGTATCAAAGCATAGCCCACACCAATCTGGCTCAAATAAAAATCTCATAAATGGAATTGGAGTTAGTGTCTGTTCCTGCATATGTTTTTTGCCTGTTTCTATTCCTGTTCATCTCCAATTAACCCACCAGCATACAATTGTCTGATGAAAAGGGAATAAACAGCATCAATGAGTTTTTTGCAGTCACAGTTGTAGGCCTTCTTGTTTGAGTTTATGGCATTGTGAGCCACTACTATTTCATTGTCATGGCTTAACATTTCAAAAAACCCCACCTATTTTAAAAAGGAAGTGCCTCTCTCTTGCAAAGTCCTGCAACACTGAACTAGTAGAGATGAGTGGCCTGACAAGTCTGTGGTCACCAAATCTGCTAACTTGAGCAAAATAATGGTCAAAGCTTTAGATACCATTCTCCAAAACTTCTTGTTTGGCTAATGTAGATAACACCAAGAAAAATTTACAGGCTTTTACTTACAGGATTGTAAATTATGTGGTATCTCTCTTTTGAACTATCTGCTGATAAATTTGTGGATAATGTCAGTGTGGTTAATCACAATGTTTATCTCAGATTTGTGGGGATTTTAGTACTTTCTCTAAAAGGATCATCACAATAATTCACCATATTTGGTTCTGGCTGGTTCACT
The DNA here is from genome assembly GCA_013398995.1 of Alaudala cheleensis. Classification (NCBI taxonomy): domain Eukaryota; kingdom Metazoa; phylum Chordata; class Aves; order Passeriformes; family Alaudidae; genus Alaudala; species Alaudala cheleensis. Next base: position 131,695 of record VWYE01007873.1, read on the forward strand.
GGGAAATATTACCTACTCACATCACTTAACAGATTTTTGTGCCTGAACAAGAAAGAGATAAACCTAAATAGAGTGGGCTGTACCTTTGGTTGACTAATTACTAAGATAGCTGGGACTATATGAAAAATTTAGGAGCAGAGGAGGGGATATGAGGGTGGGGAAAGATATTTCAAGTGCCTTCAAGAATTTAATGCTTTTTATAAAAACATGTAATTCCCACACTAATGGTAGTCTCTTAATTCTTGTGTGATTTTCTCCATATGAGTACATACAAATAAGTCTTAAAAAAAAAACGATGAAGAGATAAAAATCTCCTGTTCTGAGTTAGCAGAACCTGTATTTTCTATGGCTTCACTCCTTTCACTGCAATTGCCTG